>BMAO01015094.1:2500-71827 GCA_019973975.1 Trichonephila clavata | reverse complement strand
AAACTGCTTTTTTTCCGCTGTTTCGTTTCTGTTTTAAGGAACATCAGTTTTTCATTTGAATTTTATAAAAATATAAGTTTTAGTTAAGGCAAAAACCTTTATATATATATATATATATTTCTATACATTCAAAACAATTTTCTGTGATATTCTTCAATACTAAATTGCATCAAAATCCTTTTTTAAACAGTTTAATGACAAGAGAAATTTATAAAATTAATGGAATGAATAGTGTAATGTGATTTAAATTATTCTCTTTCCTGAAATATTTCAGGTCAGTTCTTTATTTCCGATTCAGTTCAATAATTTTATTTAAAAACGGTTTAAGACATGTAACAAAAAATTTTTTATATAAATTTAATAAAGTACAGTGGCGTAACTACCAATGGGCTAGGTAGTGCCGTGCACTTGAGCTCAGGGGACCCTCATGCCTTGACCACCAAGCAAGTCGAGCTTGCGATAATTTCTCCCATAATTGAGGCATAAATATAAAAGATTGTTACATAGCTGTAATCATGGCAACTCCGTTGAAAGTAATTTCAAACTTGTAAGGAATTCCCCTAAATTCTTTCCTTTGTTTGTGTATAGTGTTGCGAATTTTACTTATTAAAAAGTTTATATTATTTTTCAATTTTTTCATTTTTCTAATCTTTACTTGAAAATAAACATCAAGTTCCATGAAATGTCTTACCATACATCTAAAAAAACTACACAGGAAGCTATTTCTTCTTGGTCATTTTATTTTTTATAACAATATGATTCATAATAAGCTATTTTCCTGTTTCAATGTTTCGCAATCTGGTATCTGCAACAGACTGATGTAATTTTGACCCCCCTCCTCTGTTTTTTCCTGTGTTTTATTTTAAATAATTATAATAATTTTGTATTGTATTTTCTTGTTTGTGCATATTCCTTTTATCATTTCGTGTCTATCACATGTCAAATCAAACCTGGGCAATCACTAAATTCACAAGAAAACTCATATGCATACATGTAAGTAGTTTGTAGCTTTGCTTTCCTATGTTCTGCAGAGCTTGACACAGGGCTGATGTGAACCAGCTTTGTATATATATATATATATATATATAAAATACTCTAATATATTTTTAATCAATAAAACTCCACCAATATTCTCTCTTTTTTTTGCACCAAGACCTTTGGATACCTAGCTACGCCACTGATAAAGTATATTGAGTATTGGTTTTGGGACCCACACAATTTTTTGGAAGAACAGTTTTAGTGTTGGAATTTCTAATATAAATACAGTTACAAAAAAAAAAGGAACGAGTCTTACAGTAGTCGCATATGATGTGTAACATGACATGTTATCCTGGTAAATACGCAATGGTAAGATAAATCCTGGAAAAAATTAATCGGGTATGATTGGAAATAATTTTCTATCAAATAATTTTATCTTTAATGAAAATTTTATTTAATTAACACAAAGAGTCATGTAATTTTTTAGCAAAAATAAATATTCTTTTTCAATTTGGGGAAGACACACACACAATAGACTTATGATGACTAAAATCTGACACATATACTTGAGATTTTAAAGTATTTAATAACCTTTGAAAAACAACGTCAATAACAGTACCGCTGTTAGCTGTCGATATATTTCGGTTTGTGTTCATTTCGAGCTTGAGCTCATCATTCAAAAAAGCTATGAGCGGACAATCGTAAAGTTACCTGACTAACAAACAGATTTGGTAAAGCAGTAATTGGTTCGGCCGTTTGTTTCTGAGAGATTTGTGTTCGTTGCAAAAAAAAAAAAAAAAAATACCTGCTGCGTGGAGTTGAATTTTGTGCAATTCTTTTCGGCTGTACTCCTTCAGTTTTTAATTTTTTTTTCTCACTTTTCTTTTGTCGAAAATCTCGCATACATTTTGCTATGGATTTACTCGTCTCGGTAAATCACAAAATCGTTTTAAAGTTATTGTATTCCAGATTTTAATTTCAATTAACTTTTTTCACTAATCATACTAAATATTTTCTTATTTATCACACTAATGTTATTTTTAATATCACAAACAGAAACCAGCAATATATTTTTAAAAAAAATAAAAATAATTTAAATCAGATTTTAAAACCGTGGAGGATTATATACCATAATGACTAAAGACGCGAGATTCCCAAGTTCAAAAAAGGTCATGAAGAATACAAAGAAACTGTAAACTCAAGTGTCATTCTGGCTATCCGATCTTGGCTTAGAAGAGGGATGGCCAACTCAAATGACCTTGAGGGCCACTTCGGAAAAACATTTTAATCCTGCGGGCTGCAAACAAAAATTATATATCTTTATATTATATTTAGACCCATCACAAACATTTATTGGAATGAAAATTTAAAACGGAATGAATTATTATTGATTTCATTATTTTTCATCTATACAAGCATAGATAATTTATAATAATAATGCAAGGATCAAATATGTCTAATTCTAGCAATAGGCAGCGCGATGGAGTTACAGGAATCGAGTGTGATGCTGCGCTGCAATACCGCACACTTCTAAGAATGTATTAAAATAAAAGAAAGGTAATAAAATAGAAACAGTTATGAAGTATATTTGTTACAAAACACTACATTAAAAACAAAAATATTGTACAAAATAATCATATTTTGTAATGAATCTCGAGGGCCGCAAAATTATTCAAGGCCGCGGGTTGGCCACCCTTGGCTTAGAATTACGAAGTCTGTCGCAAATAACATATATGGCTCTAGAGCAGTGGTCTTCAAACTTTTTCAACTCAAGGAACCCTTTGAACTTGAAAGTGTTTTTGTGGAACCCCTAGAACTAGAAAGTGTTTTCGTAGAACCCCTAGAACTAGAAAGTGTTTTCGTACAACCCCATTCCAATCAGAATTTCCCGGGATTTTTGGGGAAAATCTCTAATTCCTCAGATGTCAAACATTCAAATTGTGGAGTGAGTGAGTGAATATTAACGTCACACTGTTCAGCTACACGAGAGCTTTTGGTAACGGACCTCGTAATTTTGAACCATGGTCAAGTGACGGGGATGACACCTGAGATAGCACCTCATCTCCTAACTACCACACCACACCAAAGGAAGGACGTTTGAGCTCTCGACAGATTTAACGTGCATCGCGCCCCTACACGGTGGGTCTTTAGTGGTGCTGGGCTTGAACTTTAAAATTGTGGAAATATTTGCCTGTATTTGTACTTGCAGTGCATTCTTCATAGCGCATTAACTTAAAATTCATTTTGAAAAAAAAAAGCCGTGATGAGTTATCTTGAATAATATATGAAACACATGTATAAATGAAAATGCAAAATGTAGATACTGCTTTCCAGACAGAAATTAAAAAAAAAATAAATTCTGCAATGTTATTTCTAAGTTGAATTTTCAGTGAAGGAAATAAAAACGGAATAAAAACATCAGTAGCAATAGTAAATAAATTAATTGAAATTTATATGTTTTAAGAAGAAACTATTAATGTTACTAAAAATAATCTTAAAATTATGGAAAACTTTCTGATTTATTTTAAATCAATGGTATTTCATCTTCGGAATATTTGAATCTTATTTAAAATGCGATGATCAATAAATCCATTTAGTATGTAGAAACTTTCACAATATTTGAAATGAACAACGGAACAAGAATTTAGAAAAAAAGAAATACACACTTTTCTTTCCAATTCCTGAAATTCTATCCTATATTCTTTTTTCGTTTAGCCGAAACAAATAATCTTTTTTTGAAGCTACGATGATGATCCATTTTATTTAATAACTGAAATAAACTGTTCAAAATAAGTTTTAAAACAGCTGATATTCAAATAACTTTAACTTGGAAAAAAACACAGGAATTTCAATTTTGGAGATATGTAAGAAAAGAATGCGAAATCTGATTCACTTTATCCTGACGATTCAAATGCATTTAATAAATATTAATTGTTCGTTTTAATTATTAATAAAATATAACTTATTTAGTATATATAAATAATTTTAAGAAAGGTGGAATAAAAAACAGATCTTTTTGTACAAAACGTATTTGTAGTTATTTTCAAGCACAGACTCAAACTTTCCTAAGAATGATGTAATTGTAAATAGTATCTTGAATGCCTATAGATTCTTAGAAAACAAGACCCATTTTGAGGGGGGAGGGGACATCTCTGTTACACAATCCACCGAAGAGTCATAAATTACCCCCTTTCACCAAGGGAACGCAGGGAAAATTTCATGTATCCTTCCGCAAGAAGGCGGAGTTACAAGTTTACTTTCCCCTCATTCCAAATATGCAATGCTGACTTATTTAATTACTCGCAAATATAAATTAGTTTAAAAATTTTAAAGTATATGCGTTTGAAAGAGCATAAAAAATAATGGATTTCCGCTGAAAAACTTTTTTTATCCGATAATTGAAAATATTTTTATGATCGTTTCAACGCACTAAATGTAAATTTTCAAGCTTTTAATAAATATTTAAAAATATTTAGAAATTTTTTTTAAAAAATCGAAATCAAGAGAAACGTTAATTTTTTTTTTATCTTTAGGATGCATTTTGTTTCATACAGCTAAAAGCAATACCTTAGACGTAAATTGAATTATAAGAAACTCCATAGGATTAACATTACACTTGGGTTTTCGTGGTGGCGTGTCACCGGGAGCCCTAAGACCAGTACTCATGAGTACTTGGCCTTTCCTTTAGAAACGCCCATTCTCCCCTCCCAGAAGAGGGCGCTTTCATCGTTTTAGAGTTGGAATTTCTGTCTACGGGTGTCAGTTTTCGTATGGATAGCTATAAAATCCAGCTACGACATGTAAACAGAACAACACTGAAGTATATTTTAAGATAGTTTGATCTCCCAAGTTGGTGTTCTTGCACTTGAAGTTTCTTGCTTTTAGAAAGTTTTGTATTCTTGCCGAGATTAATGAATTTGGAAGGAAATTAAAAGCAACAATTTTGCTTTATTTCTATGTTTGTATTCGGTTATCTGGCAATGATAAATTTGTTATAACATTATCGTTTGGTTTTATTTTTAGAGCGTGTTTATATTCAACCTGTTCTTCAGATTAAAATTGTTCAGCATCTACACTTGATTTGGATATTTCTTTTTTTTTGGAATATTGTTTAGCAGCCTTTGGATTCTACAATGATGGTAGAAAGAGAAACAATCTCTTTAAAACTAAATGACCAATAAAAACCTCTTATTATAAAGAATACTGAAAAACATTTTAACAAAGAAAATTATTAACTGTTATTGTGGATAATGAAAGTAGTACAGAAAAGTAACGTTTGATGTATTACTAAAACAGTCGTTTATATTTATTATTTTTTTTTTTTGAGAATTTTCTTGTATAAATGAGCCGAAGTATAATAAAATAAATGATAGTCTTGTGTAGAATACTAAAAACAATTAAATTCCAAAAGAAGGTATTGAGGAAAAAATAATTAAAAATTTGCTGTTACTGTGTTTTTAGAACAAATTGCAAGTTATTCAGAACTGATAATAGTAGGTAATCAAACAGCATCTTATAAAAATAAAAGTTCAGGCTTTCGCTTTTTTACGTATTATTTTCATCAACAAAAACAAATTAAACTGTGAGCTAAGATCAATGGCGTAACGGAGAATATTAGGGTTTCCCTGCAAAATCAGGTTTTCGGCCCCAAGCCAGATCTCGCAAAGGTAAAGTATTTGACGTCAGTCAGACTTTGGGCCCCCTAGAACCCTTGCCCCCTCCCGCGATGCGGGGTGTACGTTACGCCACTGGCTAAGATCTAACATGCGCATACCATTTGTATACTCCCACATTTAGAAAATAAATGACTGAAATGAATTTTAGAACACATGATTGCGTAAAAATTAATGTACACTTATATGTATGAAAAAAAAAAGCCTTTCTAAAATCATTTGTAACAAGACATTAAACTTACAAAAGAAGCAAATGTATCAAATCGTAAAAAAGACGCAGTTTCTCGAATCTTCTGAAAAGAATGTCATTAGGTCAAAACCGAATGTCAGAGAGCATTCAGACTAGTCTTATAATCTTAATTGATTTATGACATGTCTATAAATAACCTTCAGAGAAAAAGAAAGCTCCCGCCTGCTATCAATTATTAGTTTTCAAAGATCTTTGTTTTTCATTTACTCTTCATCATAAACGCTTCACATCGTGGGAGTTCTGTCTCATCTTTCTTCTACTTAACGAATGAAGTGAGGAGGGAAAAAGAGACCTTTCTCTCCTTAGACATTAAGGGAATATATTGTTACGTAGATCGGGGTTCGAGAATTTTACGCTACCAGTCTCAAAGAAAAAAGACAATTCTTTAGGAACGATGAAAATTTTATAGTAGCAAAACAATTCTAGAAATACAGGATACAGTACTCAAATTCCCTTAAAAAATCCCAAAAGATCTTCACACCTTCCACAGCGCTCAGACACAACTACCAGTGTCTAAAATACAAGTATGTTTAAAGATTATTCGCAAGCACTCTCAACAGTCGCACTAATCGCTGGTCGACTCTTCAACCGTCAAGGCAATACTAAAAATCGTTGGTCAAAACAATACTACTCAGTTTCGGAGAGCGATTCTCTATTTATAAGCCTCACGGATCTTTCGAGAAAGATCCGCTTATGTCATACATCGTGGTATAAGTAGATTTCTCCAGAAGCATCCATATGGTTGCCAACTTGGCTTTATCACCAAATTTTCATTGAATCTCCAATGTAATGTAAGGAACGGCGTTGCTTGTGAATATTACAATTTTAGCATAAAATAAATCATATTAACGTATTATACATCCAGATATAAATTATTATTTACACTATTTTAAGTATTCTTTACACAAAATTCGTAATAATATTTATAAAAACGGGAACTTACAATTAGCAGTTCCCGTAGGGTATGAAGCGAATAGCCTGCATGTGGGGGGCAAAATTTAGAGGTGCCAAATTCGGTCGGTATCCTGTCAAGTGACAGGATAAGTCCTTGGATAAGTACCTTATTCAATGAATTTTTTTGTCCAATACACCAAATACAATAAACTAATATATCAATTAAAAGATTTTAATACGCAAGAGAGTTTTATGTATTTTAAAATAATATATAGGGGCGCACAAGAAAAACCAGCACGCAGGCGCTTGGCAACCTGGCATAATTGTAATTCATTCAAATCAATTTTCGAAATATTTTAGGTGCTGGTTTAACGGATATGGTTATTAGGATATCACGTGGCCACGGTAGCCTAGTGGTCAAGGCATCGGATCGTGGTTGGTATGTCATGAGTTCGAGCCCAGTACCATTAAAGACCCGCCGTGTAGGGAAGCGATGCACGTTAAATCTGTCGAGGACTGAAACGTCCTTCCGTTGGTGATGTAGTTAGGGGAGAGGGGGGGAGGCAAGCTCAGGTGTCGTCCGCGTCACTTGACCATGGTTCATAATGACGAGGTCCGTCGCCAAAAACCCTCGCGTAGCTGAACAGTGCGACGTTAATAATCACTCACTCACAACAGGAGACCACTGGGTGAATGAGGATTGTATTAACATCGCACCATAAAACAACACGAGGACTATTGGCGACGGATCTCGTCATTCTGAACCACGGTAGAGTGACGAGGACGACACCTGAGCTGACATCCCTTCTCGAACTTCTACTTCATGCCAACGGAAAGACTTACGGGCGCGATAGATTTAACTAGCATTAGCACCTATATACAGCGGGACTTGAGTGGCACTCATGACATGCCGCCAAAAGTCCGTGCCCCCATTGAATTATAGCAAGATTGTTCAGCCATTTTAAGCCAGGAGCGATCACACGGGTCACTGCGTCACCCCAGGCTGATGAAATCTTTAATTCTGGGAAAACTGCTTATTTGATACCATTGACCTTCTCAATTATCCTCCTAAAAAATAGTTTTCATGGGAATGTGAAAATGTATTTGTCACATATCTTCCTCTTTTTTGGGAGTGGCAAATGTTTTCTTACAAAAGTCTTAAGGCACTTGTGATGACTGAATTTCCGGCGAGTGACCACTTTTGTTCCAGAATATTTTCTATTAACACGGTATATTTTTACCCTGTTTTGATTGTTGTGTAGTACGACTCATTATGGTTTATAAATGAAAGAAATGAGTAAGCGTGCGATCTCTATTCGCTGAAACTAAAACAGATCAAGCGAGGGAACAACCTGATGAAATAATGGATATTAATCATGACAGCGAAAGTAAATTAAAGAAAAGTGATGAAAATAAAAGGAAAGTATTCATATGCTTCCTAAAAAACTCCATCAAGAAAAATTTGAAGCCACATATGTACAAGACACATTGCCCCCTGTCAAAAAAAAAAACAAGCAAGAAAGAGTTCAACAAGCTATTTGTTGATCATCTAAGAACAATAAAACTACAATAACTTAAACAAAATATGACAGCTTTGCCTGCGAATATCACTCCTGTAATGTTAGCGAAAAGTGTCTGTGATTTTGTCCTTCATTAAAGTCCCGCCCATTTGAAACATTTTAGTTAAGTTTGACTGGATTTTCCCCTCAAATAACCAAAGAAAAATTGGAGTCTAAAAGTAGTGAAATATATTCTCTTAATACGCACCTTCTCCCGTGTTAAGAAAGGACTGGTATTTGTCCCACCACACATCTTCCTTTATCTTTTCCCTTCATCTCAGAAAGGGGTTCAAAAAGCAATGAGAGTAAGGGCCCAACTCCATTACCGGAGGCTAAGGTAGGGCCAACTTGATCATTGGGGGTCCGGGGTCATGAAGGAAGGAGGAAATTAACATGGGGATTAAGCTATATACTCGGTAAAAGCCCGTGAAACGCCGGGCCATGCAGACAGTTATTATAACACATGAAAAACGAGAGTTATATCAACGTCGCACTATGAAACAACACAAGGACTATTGACAACCATGGCCAAGTGACGAAAACAACACCTGAGCTGGCACCCCCCCCCCTCTTCGAACTTCTCCACCACACTAACGGGAGGACATTGAGCCAAGACAGATTTAATGTGCATCAGCCCCTCTACAGGGAGGGGGCTTCAGTGACACTTAGACTCGAACGTGCTACATTCCGGCCATGAGCTCTTGAACATAACCATTAGACAACCATAGCCTGACAAAATAAAAAGTAAATCTAAAATGTTGAATTCAACCACTGCAAATTACTTTAATTTCCTGTTTACATTCAACATTGAAAATAAATCAAGTGCAATGTATTAAGGCTACTTTGGTAATTCATTGGTTCTAATAGGGCCGTGGGTAGCCTAGTGGTTAGAGCATCGGACTCCCGACCGGAGGGCCTGGGTTCGATGCCTGATGCCACCGAGTACGCGCTCGTTAAATCAGTGGGTCCGAAAGTCTTGAGGGCGGTCGCAGCAGAAACCACGAGTGCAGGGGGCTGGAGAATATTTCTCTCCCCTCCAGTTCCATGCCTAAATTGTGGAGATAGGTGGTGTCGCTATCTATCGTTAAGAAGTCCAACCTGTCTCACAGGCTCTGGCAACTTTCATTCCTTCCCTTCGGGAAGGAGACGACGACAACAACATTGGTTCTAAAACTAATTGAAACTAGTTGTTAAACTGTTTTTCAAGAAAGGTCAAAGAAACAGAAAGTTTGGAGTGAGTGTATATTAACTTCGCACTATAAAGCAACACGAAGACTATTGGCGACGGGCCCCGTAATTTTGAACCATGGTCAAATGACGAGGACGATACCCGAGCTGGAACCTTCCTCTCCGAACTTCCATGCCAAAAAAAAGGGGCATTGAGCCTTGGAAGATTTAATGTGAATCAGCCACTCAACACAGTGGGTCTTCAATGGCACTAGGACTCGAGCCCGTGACATTCCAACCACGAGTGTTACGGGTACCCCTAGGCTATTTGGGCCACCATAAAGCATGAAAAATACTGCCATAGTGAAACCCAGGCAGAATTTTTGGCTCATTTGAATGTCTCAGAAAATCCTGGTATAATAATTGTGCATGGGGGGGGGGGGGTCTTCAAGAATATTTTGACATATTTTTTTCTTGACGTATATAAGGTTACTATAATAAATACATTATTAAAATCCATAAAATAAAAAGAAAAAACATTGTTTACAACCGAATTTTGTAAATTTAAAATAGAATTTTTGTTTTTATAAGCCTGGACATTTTCTTTTTATAGGATACCTTTGGCAGAATAGTCAAAACTCTCAAAAAATGTCTTAAACGTTATTTGCGTGGAACGATAACAAAACACTTAACGCCAATTCTTTTCTGCAAATAGTCTTAAATAAAAATACAATAAAAAAGATTTTCAAGATCACTTGTTTTAATGATACCACTCATTCGTTGTTGTGATTATTAATACAAAAATGTTCCACCTCAATTACGGCTCACTCCCGTTATTACCCATCTCACGCCCACTCCGAGTCTAAATTTACGATTTCACAGAAAACATCAATCAAAGTCACATAGGCGTTGGATGTCTGCCACAGTTATTACGAGCAGAACAAAAGTTATTTGTAAGACATAACTAATAACATCAAAACGAAATCGTCGTACAAATGCTTCGAAAGTCGAATTTATAAAAAAGACCACTGAGCGAAAGAAGACGCAGACACTTATGTAAGAAAACTAGAGTCTTTATCTGCGGAAAATACAGAGTAAAAACATTACATTAGGTGACGAAGAACGAATAAAGAGGAAAATAAAAAAAAGTAACGGTGACATCTCTGCTCCGAAGGAAGTCATAAAAGAAGGCGTAGCGAGCCAGTCAGTCGGCAATCCATCCATCAGCGAGAACTCGCCTGATGTTCTCCTGGCACTCTCGGGCCTGCCAATGTTCTAGTAGAAGTGACCGCTCGAACTCCATGTGCGTTTTCAGCTTCTCCCAGAGGTGGCAGCGGACCATTGCCTTGGTGGTCTCCATAATCTGCAAGCACAAAAAGAACGCTTTTATCATCCTACTGCTCTTCATCGTGACGGAGGAGGCGCAGTCGTACGTCGTGTACGGCAACGGGGTCAGTTGGATTACCTTTTTTATTTATGCCAGTTTAATAAGGAGTGGATCGAGACACCGCAAAATGCACCCAGATAGTTTTTTTAATACAATGCTAGCGCCATCTGTTACGTAATATGGAAATTAAAATAATTGAATAGTCCTATACTATTTTTGTATTGCTGTATTAGTCGAATGATTTTTGCTGAAGTTCTTATTGCATTTTATTTACATTTTGGATCATTTTTACTTTTCATTTCTTGTTATTTTATTTTTTTCTTTCTTGTTGTTTTAATTAGTTAATTTGTTTTTTAATTTTCTGTAATCAACTTTTTTATGAATGTACATAACAGAGACGTAATCTGCTCATTTTGCATAACACAAAAACTTATAATGCCCGTAATTTTTTAATATGTTATTTTCCAATGTATTTCTACATTAAAATACTATTTTAATTAAACATGACTGAAAATAATTTTTTTTAATTTGACATATAATTTTGCGAAATATTGATAGCATTGGTTACGACAAGATTACTCTCAGCTTAATCATTTAACTATTGGCATAAATATGAAATTAGAATATGATATCCTGGTGATTACATTTGATTTCAATATATTGTAATGTGTGTGTTGAAAAAAATAGCTTGAATGTTGTATTAATATAATATTAATAATATACATTATATTATATTGAGAAAGTTATTCTTAGAAGGTAATTTTAAAAAACTACTTGATAAGTTGACATATTACTTAATTCTTTTGAAAAAAGAATAGAATTTAAATCTAGTTGAATGATTTACATGTTATATAAAAATTTAGGTTATTTTGCTAATATTTTATGCTTTAATTTTTCTTCACGCAAAGCAAAAGTATAGATACTTTAATGAAAGTTACAAATTCCAATATATTTGGCTTTTTCAGTCATATTTATTTTTTCATACAATAAATTATTTTTCATTTACTAAATTAATTGCAGATTAAACTGAGGTTTGAAAAATAATCATGAGATACATTCACATAAATAAAGAATATTTTGGACAACAGATGGCGATTACATTGCATTGCATTAAAGAAAACTATCCGAGTGCATATAGCGCTGTCTCAATCCACTTCTGTTTAATATAAAAGAATTGTGAAAGTGCAGTGCATGTATGACGGTTTACAGATACTAAGGGAATAGCTTCTAGAAATAATGCGCTATTAAATATCTTGGAGAGACTTAAGTTGGGTTCTCACTGTAAAATTCTGTAAGGAAAAAACCCACCATTATAACTGCACCAGCAAAAATGTAGCATATCAAAAATTTAGGTTTAAAAACGCTTCGAAAACTTTTTTAAAAAAAATCGGTTTTCTATCAGGGGGAAAGGCTGGGGGAGCACATAATTTTCAAGCTCTGCAAAAAAAAAGATTTTCTAATGCAGAAGTCTCCAACCTAGGTGCTTCAAGTGATCACTCTATTTGCTTAAAGCTACTTAATATTTATAAAATATCGAATCCTTAAAGGTAGTTTGCTTGTAAAAATAAATATAAATAAGTATTTTATGGATAAAATGAATTTTTAAATTTCGTAAAAAAACCCAAAGATGTTAAACAATTAAAAGATTTTAATCCAAAAAGAATACAAATATATTTCAGTTCTTGGAAAATTACATGTTTTTAATTCAATGCAAATTGTTCTTTTGTAAATATATTGATAAAATTTTAAAGGACGATTAAGCAGATAATTATTCAAATATGCACCGATGTCGAAACGAAGTAGAAATAGCATATCTAATAAGAAAATAAAGTCTATTTTATTTACAAAGCTTTTTCAAAATAAAATTTCAACCTTTATAAAATATTACAAAAAAAATTTAATATCAAATGCAATACTTTTCTTTGTCTTTACATAAAATACTTATATCCTTTTGACCGACTTAAAATATTTTAAAAAGAATACATCTAAGGATGGGGTGGGGTTCCCTGAAAACACATCGTTCCAAGGGTTCCGCAAGTTAAAGTTTGAAGATCATGCTAATACAATTTAATCAGTAGGTGAACTCAATGTTTTGCCATCTTCTATGATTTTTATGAATAGCATTTAATCACAAATATATGTTTTCCTATATAACACTGGGGAGTGGGATGAGGTTTGCCTGGATATTATCTTTCAGGTACAAAAAGCATTTTATCTTTATGTATTCTTTTCAAGGCAACATCAGAGAGGAATCTGCCTCTGTGCGGTGGCCCTCGAGAGGCCTGCAACATCATCCGGCAGCGCTACTGGTTGTCACCACTTATCCATAGATTGTGCAAGTGCCCAGACCTCACTGACTGTCCCTCAACATGGGACTATGGACAAAAGAAGAGAACAGTTACCTTTAATGCCAGAGCTCAACTCAAAGTAATCATACAACTTCTAACAACTTGATTCGATTTGCATGTTTAGAGATACAAGTCAGTCAGTCTTCCCATAATGTACGACCATATTCTGCCTTTTTTTTGCTCTTGTTCATGTGATCATTATTTCATGCTTATCTGCAATTCTTATGCTTACATATTTCCCCACTTCTCATAATGTACTATTCCACCTTTTTACATAAGGGTGCCCGAAAAAGTATAACTACACTTTTAAAAATTAAAAATAAATTAAGATTTTCACTAAAGTTTTTTTACATTCCATGAAGAAAAGATTAAAATTTCTGTTTAATGAAATGCAAACTAGATGGAGCAATTTCCATATTTTGTAACATTCTCATTTCAAAATGGCTTCTCCACAAGAACAAACGTAAGTCGAAGAAAGGTTTTAGAATTTAAATCTACAACACATGTACAGTGTTAATGGGGCTCCATCACACTGGGGTTTGAAAGTTCTCCAGAGAATGGAGGCAAAGAGGAAGTCCGTCCAATTGTATGGCCACACAAATCTCTAGACATAACACTTTTCAACTTCTTGTAGAGACATGCAAGAAACATTGTTTACTAATCTTTAATTAGTGACACAGATGAAATGAAAAGTCAAATTGCAGTGGCCACTCAGATTTTCGATGCAGCAAAGAAAGCTTGTACAGACTCCATGTGTTGCACGTAATATGTTATCTACAATATGTTAAAGGAAATATTATCAATATTTTCTCCCTTTCAGTTCTGCAGCCAGGTAGGTGACCTTGAGCACTGTAGGGGTCGACGCACGATAGCTGCAGAGATACGATCCAATGGGACAATAAGCATCCAATGTTTTTGTGGACCAAGACACTATTTCCAGAAACTACACAATAATGTAACAGGCCAATATTTTGCTTGCCTCCCAGTAAGTTGCTTTGAAAATTAGAATACAAACTACTTAAAATAAAAACATATCTAATTTTCCTATACATAATATATATAAATATAGTTTTCTTATCAAACTACACTCATAGAATGAACATTATCTTATTATAATTAATAATAGATTTGTAAATGCTACTTATTTTACTTGCTAATACAGATTAAGAAAAGCTCATCTCACTAATGAAGATTTCGAAAGAGCAAATGAAGTTTCAAGTGTTCCCGAAAATGTTTTAAAATTAACATGCACCAATAGTAAATTGTACATTCATTTGAAATCATCATTACAAAGTGAAATATATCATTTTTAAGGAAATTCATTTTAATTGTGTCAAGGTAATAAATCATTCCTATTTAATAGTACCATTTTTTTTGGTTTCATTTTATTGCAATACCAAGGAGTAACCAAAAATTAATGCAAATTTTAGGATGAGTAATGTAAATTAAGAGAAATATACAATTGACTGATATACAATAAGATATAAGGGAAAAGAACCTGAAAAATGGGAATGTGGTCACCATTTCTGTAGGGAAATCATAGTGTGTTTTTTTTTACTTGTCTCAAAGTAAATATATAATAGAGAAAGCAATGCTGCCACAAAAAGAGGCAATTTCAGCCAGCAGATTATTTTACAAGAGGTATGATGATTGGACTGAGAAGAGCACACAGACAAATTGATTGATTAACACATCAAATCCCAACTGACACTAAAGCTGCAATATAGATGGTTGGAGCATGGAAAAAGGCAAGATTGAGAGTTGCTAGCATGACATCAGGAGCCTGCATCTACCAAAAGGTAGTAGCAGACCTGTATGCCACTGTTGCAGGATGTACTTGCAGCATCCATTAAGAAAACTGCCATTGACCCCCCCCCCCCATAGCACAGGATCATGTTCTCAGATATGTGCGAGACATTTCTGTTTGTCATCCTGCAGGAGTATGGTACTAATATGATACAACACATATGTGAAAAGCCTAATCCCCCGTAACAATGGTACCATCGTTTGTGGCACCATGCCCGACTGTACACTTCACGCATGAACCAACATGCTCCGCAAGATGAATAAATGCTTTTCTGGCAACCATTCTACTCTGATCTCTCGCGTCTCAAAATCTTTTACATGTCTTGCCACCCTCTTCTTCAGAAGAGAAACCATGGCAAATAGTTGAAAGGAATCAGAGAGCCATGTTTAAGGATGCCAATCCTACTATTATTGATTTGGTACTTAGACATGTTTCTTGTGTCACTGTCCATGATGAATTTACAACCAATTTGTATTTTTGCTTTGTACTATAAATATTTCTTTTCTTGCTAAGAAAGGAGCCCCTGTGATCCAAAACCCCACAAGAATTTCAACCTTTCATTCTTTGAGGCTTTTTACTAATATGGCCTTCAAACATAATTTTAAACTGGAAGTTGTGGAGATGTCGATAGGCATGACTGTATGAGGTACCATCTCTACCGAATTGGTATTGCTGACTCACCTGACTTTGCTTTGTTACTCTGATCAGACTATGACCACTGAATATTTCGATGTGTGCCCTGACACTAGCAGGTTTTAATAGTGTTGTCAGAAAATATTGGAAAAAATGTGCTCTAATGGCTTAGGTGCTATTTGTAAAAAAAAAATAAACATAAATGTAATTTCACAATAAACATTGTTCATTAATGTCTCTGTTTATGAATTATCTTTACTTTTGCCACTCCTTGGTGTTGCATTTACGTTATATAATGCATGCATATATACAAGATTAATGTCTAGTAACAACTTCAAAAATTCTAATAATGATTTATTTGCACCTTTCTAAATTATTGAAATTTTTTTGTTTAACAATTTAATTTTTTCCCTTTCAAAGAAAGCAATTGAAAAATTACAATAGACAAAATTTTATTAAAAGCTATTCAACTTGGCCTCTTATTGACATAACAGCAACACTAAAAAACTCAACATTTTAAGTATTATTTAGAACATTTTGTTTCCATTATTTTCAGTTGAACACCTGTAAAACTGGAGACTTTTGTGGATACATTACTTCCAGTTCTTATGAAACTTACCACATATGTGCATGTCCTGCAAGGAATATATGTGTACTGCAAAACAGAAAGTTGGAATATACTAATGAATTCTTGTATCAAGGACAAGCATACAAGGGTTTTTGTACACCTCGTGAAAATTATGGTTAATAAAATAATTGCCTTCAAAAAATAATTAAAATTTTCACATCCATCAATATAATTTCCAAAGTCCATTATAAAATCTTTTGCATCATGGTCAAATAAGACAAATTATTTGATGACAAAATAGTTTCAATTAATCTAAATTTATTACAATGATTTATTTAAGTTATCTCAGTTTTAACCCTTTAACGCACAGTGGTATCTCTCTGAAACCACCATTTTCTAAAAAATATCTCTAAACGCGCAATGGTATTTCAATGAAACCATTAATCCTAAACATATCTTTTAACTCTTTTAAAAGACACTAGATGTCAGCACGAGACAGAAAAACTCTTATTTCTGTGAGAAAAATGCTTCATTTAAAAAGCCTTTTTTAACCACTTTCAAAAAGATTTTTTTTAGCAAATAAAAATAGACAAAAATTCAAAGTAAGGTATGTACATTTTTGCTGTATATGCTCTTCATAGCATAACTAATTTTTAGTATGATAAATAATGAAAAGAAGTGCCTTATATAAAGATATTTTCGTGTGGTTTCAGACTGAAACCACCGCGCACCTAGAACATGAAAATTGTCCGTTTCTTCTTTGGCTTATAGCACGCACACGTGAGAGATTTAGCCCTTTTTTTTCTTTTCTTTGACTCAGGCAGTGAAATAACTAATAATTTATGGGGGTTTTGCCATTGATTTGGGGAGGGGTTTATTATTTCAGTATTACTGCATGGTTTTAATAATTTAATAATAAATAAACAATGAAAAAAAAAACTTTACTGGCTATTGCAGTTGATTTTAATCGCTTATAGTTATATTTTGTATTATTTAATATTTAAAAAGTAATTCTAATATTTAATATTGCATATTTTAGTAAATTTATTACAAAATAAATAAAGAATATACTTACAAATCTGACGCAAATCATTTTTTTGTTCATCCGAGAATTATGTCGTAAGTGCGTGGTGGTACTTCTATGAAACCACCCCCCCCTCGGGGGGGGGGGGGATGTACTCTAATTTTTTTTAAAGGTATTTTCTCTGTTCTTAGGTTCCATACATTGCATTTATAATTTTATTTTGAAAAATTCAGCGAATTTATTTTTCCGCGCTTCAAAGGGTTAACAGAAGTTTCAGACTTTGAATGGTTTTATAATGGTCAGTATAATGACTTGTTTAACATGCTTTATCTAAGATTAACTAAAAAGAATTTGTTGTAATTATGCTAATTCTTGCAGTTATAACTTAATTCTTATTTGAATAAAATGAAATTGTACTGATTATTAATTTATAATAATTTTATTCTAGCTTATAATTATACATTTAACATATTGCAGTGTAAAAAGCTGCTAATAATGGTTCAATGAACAATTTTTTTCCTTTAATTATAGGGGAAAAAATGTAACTATTATAAATCTATATCTATGCATTTTTGTACATATTGTCATTACTTCTATTACCTAAGCCTGGCACAGCTGCCATGTTAAGTGGATAACATTTGTATTTAAGATATAGTATGATAAAAGAAAACCACACAGAATTAATGCAAGAGATAAATGATTAAATAGAGTTTTCAGCACACTGCTGTGCAGTGTAAGTTACAACCTTCCTTATATTATATAATAGGAAGGAAAAAAATGAAATTTACAGAAAAATTAATATTCTTAATTTTTATTCATAGTACATAAATAATTTACTCAACATTAATATCATTATCATAAAAATGTGATTGTTAATTTTTTTATTCTCATTCGCCACCAAATGTTAAATTTCATTATATTCTATTATGTTATGTTAATTACAATTAAAGTTTATTTGAAAATACTACTAAAGTTTGTCTTTATTTAGCAGAAATCACATTCATATTATCAGCAAGCCATGATAGATGTAATTTTAAAAATTTGCCATCGTAGGAATTTCTAATAAATACACATATGTTAAAGAATTTTTAAAACAACACTAAATCTCAGCTTACAGTGACATCATTTGTTATTGTGCCATGTGCAATACATTTTAACAATCAGCTGACACACTGCCTAAACCTCAATTATATTGGCTAAAAATCTAAAACTGATACGAAGTGAAATTTTTTTTCATGTTGAAAACAAACAGCTGTAGTTAAATTTCATGCAAGAAAAAAAATGAAGAATTTCACTTAACAAAATAAGTTAAAAATTTAATGTTTTTGTATGGCAGAAACGTTTTTGGATAAATGCAAATAAGTTCTGTTTAAAAATTAAACATTGTTTATCATATTCTTCAATGATCAGATTGTTACATCTACAAAGAATTTGTTTTGCCTGGGCAAACAATTACTAGAAGTATTGTTTAAATGTTTTAAAAAGTTTTAGGGCCAAAATCCATTCCATTTTGTTCCAGAATACTGGGATGAAAACAATTGATGTTTATTGCAGGATATTGTACTCAGTAGCAACAATTTTTAGCAAAAATTAATGTTGCATGTTTAAGTCATACACCATATTTGCCTGATTTAGAACCTTGTGACATCTCTTTGCTCCTTAACCTTAAAAAGAAGTTACAAGGGTGTTGTTTTGATGACATAGTGACAATACCAACAGCTTCAATACGAGGTTTGGAAGCAATCCCATAAAGTGAACTCAAACAAGCATTCAAATTATTATTATTAAGCTGTTGCAACAAATATATTATGAACTCAAAAAGATTATTTTGAACAAGAAGCTTAATTTTTTAAAATTATGTTACAACTTAATTTTATAAAACCAGTTTTAAAAATTCTTTGACACACACTGTATACAACAAAAATGCATTTAATCCTAATGATACAATGTAAAGAAAGGTTTTAATTTAAAAATAAATAAAATCTAGACAAAAAATTTAGAAATAAACCAACTTTTAATATCTCTCCCAAAACTCTGAAGGTTCCATAATTGTAAAGTAGTTATCCAGATATGACATGAAAGTAGGAGTACCACAAAGAAAACACAAATAATCAACTATTTATAAGCCTAACTCAAAGTATGGAGGGAAGATTAATTTAGAATTAAAGTATTTGTGTTAAACTATTCTTTATCTGAATTCCCTCAATGAAATGCCAGCTCTGATACATATTTCTCAAAAGAGTCAATAATGATTCTCAATTGACCCATATGAATTGTATTCAACAGAAACCTGGTCGAATTGCCCTCCAAGAGAGAGAGAGTATAAATGATATTATAACTGCACTTCATATTGCCTTATATACAACTACTCTCCTTAGTAAAAAGGTGGCAGTTATACTTTCAATTACATTCTATAAACTATTTTACAATCATGATAAAAATTTATTTTACTGGACATTCAATAAACAGATAATTTTATCAATATTTTAAATATAAGACATGCTTATTATCAGGAAAATTTATAATGTAAAAATAAATTATCCAATAATAAATAATGCTAGATATAATTATAAATATGCATGTAAATTGAAAAAAAAGCTAATATGTGCAAGATAGGCAATATTTTGCATCAAATTGTACAAAACACTATGGAATCTAAGCAATAAATTAATTTCTGTACTATTAGTTAAAATTTTTTTTTATTATAGCATCAATGCTTAATCAAAAAATTGCATCAATCCCTTTTTGAAAATCATTAATAAATTTCAAAGGATTGATTGATTTCAATGGTTGATTTTAGGTAATCATTAATCACTCTCTATGTTCAGGTTTTTTCCTGTGCACATCAAAAGGTATGCTTCCTTCCTCTTTGGTAATGCAACAAATGTTTTTACAATGAAAATGTACATGTGCATAATTACTTAAATCTTCCTTGTGCTAATTCTTTATTAATGTAACCAACTGCAGTACCTCTTATAAATATTCATTTAAGCAATGCAATGCATATGATTTTGAATACATTAACATCTTTCAGAAGGAAAATTATAGAATGAAACAAAACTGGCTCATTTAATCAGAATTATATTTTCTTCATTCATAGTTATATTATGAATATACTTGTGATTTACTTCACTCGTCATATTTTTCTGGTGATTCTATTTATTATTTCTATGACAAGCAAGCTATCCACATTTCAACATTTACATGAATTCTTTTAAAATGTGTTGGAAAAAAATTCGATTTTACACAGCAAAACATTTTTTTTTTTTTTTTGGTAAAAATAAGTGTAATGAATTATTGAGAGAGAACATGTTGCTAAACACTATTTGCACAAAAACTCTGGTAGTCACACTTCTGTGTTGTTAATAGAAAACTTCAAAATATGGAACAAAGTGATAGAGCTGTTTCCATTATTTTGATATAATATTTTTTTCCAAAGCATCAGTTAAATCCTTATAACTGCAATTGGCTCATAAAATATCAGAATGAATTTTTACCATAAAAGGAAAGAAAACTAAATTATTACATACTTAAAGAAAAAGTTTAGAATTATTACACAGAGATGAAATATTTTTTTGTTGTTGTTCCTTATGCCTCTTGATTAACAGAAACATCAGACCAAGGCCAACAAAATTCATCATGGTAATGGGCTAGTAGTACGCATGTCGTTAGCAGTAGTTTTGAGCACATGCAGGTGACAGGATGATTTGGCTCATTTCCACCCCAATTTTGAAAAACACCCTGGCAAACCTGCAAATTGCCAGTGAATTGGGATTGAAGAGAAAAGCCAGCTTTTTACAGGTATTTTTTTTTCAGCCTGTTTACATGAGAATCTGGTGATTGTAACTATACACTACAACTATGGAAACACCCAGAACATTGAGTGCGATTATCGTTCAGAATCTTCGTTATTGCCTTATTCAGAAGCCATGTTGCTTCACATATTTTTTTGGTTCATTTGTTTGGTTTTTTACAATGGATGACCAGACAAAATTAATAATTCACAATCAAATCTTGGACTCACAAATATGTATTTATTTCTATTGTGCTAAAAATTCAGAGATGTAAAAATTTGATAGTAAATTTTCAAAATTATAATTTTATTTATTTATATTGCTTATTATGGCACTAAAAATGGTAATGTTCCTCTAAAATTTGTTTGTGGGTAAATTTAGGATTTAATACATTGGCAAGCTGTTATTCAAGATTTTTTTTGTTACATATTTTGAACTTATTAGATATTGTCAAAAAAAGAAATTTATTTATTTCACATTCCAGTTTCTTACTTTGGTTATGCAAAGAGATGTAGATTTAAAATTTATGACAGCAAAATTTTAAATTCATAATATATTTATCATAAATATAAAATTATAACTTAAACTTAACACAAACTAATTATACAATAACATTAAAGAATTAATTCATTTGAATGTTTCTATGTAAAGTTACAAATATTTTCAACTTATCAGAAATTGTCAAAAATAAAATTTCTACATTTATTCTGCATTCATGTTTATTACTTTCATATTTACAAAGACATGCAGATAAAACTTTTGATGATAATATTTTAAATGCAGGATTTGTTTTTTATGAAGTTAAAAATGGTTATTTCAATGTTACTTTTTAATTTGAGTGTAAATTTTTCATCCATTGGAATATTTTTTATGAACTATCATAGATATTTTCCACATTTATTATGTACTATTAAATTATATAAATGAATAAAATCTCTAATTTTTTTTGGCATTCTTGTTTTTTTTAAATTTATTTTTAATTTAACACTTCACTTTTAATATCTGTTTTTTAATTTCTTCTGTTGTACAATGTGCAGATTCTACAAATATACTTGAACAAATGAATCCCTGCTGCAATGCATCATGGGAAAATTAGCTTATCACCTTTCTTTGATCTGCTCCAAAGCCGGTACAAAATTCAACATCCCTTTTCGAACCGGTAAAATGCTGGCTCGTCGTATAAACCAGTCTAGAGAGGATTAATACCGGTATTTTGCCAGCAATTATCATCCATGTAAATAAGGCTCCTGGGGGTGGTCAGAGGACTCCCACCAGCATCATGGGAAGATTTGAGGCTTGATGGCTATTTAGAATACCCTCCTGCCACAAAGGCACTATACATTTACAAATGTCCATCCCTTTTCTGGGATTCGAACCCAGGCCCTACGGCACAGCAGTCAGATATAACAATATATATATATATATATATACATATATATCACTTTAAAATATTTTTTTCAATGAAAACTTAAAAGGTACTTTTTAAATGTACAAATACATGCCATAAACATTCATGTTTATGGGGAGAGGGAAACATTTCTCCTGCCAATTAATATATTCAGTTTTCTTCTCAAATATATATACTGTCTCTTTAGCATGGTTTATTCCAAGTTAAAGAAAAGATAATACATTGTATTGGAATTTAAAAAGACCAAATAAATTACCTTGTTTGAAAAAAAAATCATAATAGATTTCTAAAAAACTGAACAGCTTATAAATCATTGGGTTATTTTAATGTAAAATTTTTAATTCCAAAAAACAAATAACTTAAAATTTAATATAAAGATAAACTAAAAACAAAAAAATTTAAAAGAGAAAATTTAATATAGTACTCCCAAAGTAACAAAGTAAAATAAAAAAAGCATTTCCTCAATTTGAATAAAAAAAATATTTTAGGTAAATAAACAGAATTCTAAATTACCTGTAAGGGCTTTGAAATAATTTTCTCAAGACGTGGCATCACTTGATTCAACAAACTTGTAGGCCATAATACCTCAGATACCAAACCACATCTACAGGCTTGTTCTGCAGTTAAACGTCGCCCCTGAAGAAGCATCTGAGTGGCCTATCATTTAAAAAAAAAAAACAATATAAATGCATTATAGCTTAATATTTTCCAATTCAGAAAATTTAACATTCTAAGTATTTTTTATGAATGCACCTTCATTTTAATTCAGAATCTAATCCCACAGATAAATTTTAGCAGATTTGAAAATTCTTCCCGATGCTCTATTTCAAACACACTTCACTTTGATTTAGAATTTTATTTCACCAAAATTTTTTATTTAAAACTTGCATATCAGAGATCCTTGTTTCTGTATATTCATAAATATATCTATTTATATATATGTTGTTGTGTATTTCCTGCAGGGAAGGAAAGAAAGTTGCCATTGCCTGTGAAACACAGGTTGGACTTCTTAACGATAGATGGCGACATCACCTATCTCCACCTCCACAATTGATTTATATATATATATATATATATATATGTAATAATTCCCAGTAATATAATCCTTTAAAATAACTTTTAGCTACCAATGGTCCATCCCTTCAGGACCAACGTTTTAGTAATAAATTAGCCCGCCGCCTAACGAGAGTATTTTAAACTACACCTATCCACCCACTCAGATCATGTGATTTGAGAAGCCTATAAATACCGAGATTCCTGGAGACCGCGCCCTCTTTCGCTTCTGTATTTGTCTACTTCAACATGTAGTCCGCTGCAGCTTGTTTTGTGCTTTTTGTTGTGTTTGTGTGTGTGAGTGTATTGTATCGTCCTTGTAATGTCTTACGTGCTCAAAATGTATAATAAACAGATTCAATTAATCTCAAGACTACTTCTTCAGCATCAGTTTAAAGAATCCATTCCAACTAACATCGTCTTATTACATATATATATATATCTCAAATGATTTGGGACAGCTTTTTTAAACTTTTCATAGAGCAATTTTCAAAATTTTAAATAAAATTCAAAACTTAAATACTTTTATATAGTTTAATTAAAGTAATTTTAGATACATCATTTTGTTTTGTTGCATAAAAAAAAGTATTTTTAAATATTAGGTAAAAAAACTTTAATGTTCAGAAATGGAACATTAACATCTAAAAGTTTATTTTTCACCACATCGAAGTTATTTTGATTATAAATATAGAACAGAAAAAATATTCTGAATAATATAATAATTTGTAGTAAGTGTCGACAAAAAATATTTACAACTGTTAACTTCTCAATTCCCCAATATTTCTGTCATGAAAAACATAATTTTAATAGATACGTTAAGGTTAGGCAGGCCTGGCAAGCGAAAATGTTTTGCTTGTTACTCTTTTTGAATATATTCAGATTTAACGTATTTTATTTAAACATTTTATAGTTTTTCAATTTTCCAAAGTCACACAATGATTAAAATTGCCTTTATGTTACAATTCATTTAAGAACTTTTATAAAAATAATACATAGGTGAGCTTTACTCCACAAATAATATAAATCTAGTTTAATTCATATCACTTTCATGAAATTTAGTGAGACATTTAATGCATGTAAAATTTAAATATTTTCATCTTATTTCATACACTGGGTTTTTCTTGGAAGTTAGTAAGTGATTATGTTGTAGATTCAGACAATTTTAAAGCTGCTAGGCTTTTTGTACATTAAACGGCGACTTAACATTTTATTTTACTGTTACCATTGTTAAATTATATTTTTGTAATAGTCATAGTTTTATTTGTTGAGATCATTAGTTGCAAATATCTTTTCAACATTGCCTGGTTGATAAGGTAAGTATTTCATATTTATACAAGAACTTTTAATTCAATAAATTCTTTTCATCACATTTAATGTTTCATTACTTAATATTTGTGTCTAGCCTCGCCTTTGATATTTTGGTGAGACTACTTTTAAGATTGACTTTTGGCAAATTCTTATTGTAGGTAAATTAAAGCTGCTTTTCTATTGTTTTAGCTTACCTCATAAGTTCTTAGATTTCACACCCCAACCGTAATGTTTCTAATACCCAACAGATAGCCTCAATCTATCTGAGTGATATTGCATCCTCAATGATTAATGAATGCATCATAACAGAAATATTTGACAAATGTAAACCTTGTGCAAAAGATTTTTTTAAAGCTATGGAAAGTCTCACTGATTGCAAAATTAGCCCTGTAATTTAATTCTATAATTAAAAAATATATAATGCTATGTAAAATGTAAGGCAATATAGTTCTGAACGATTGAATAATTAAAAAAAAGAAAAAAAAAAGAGTATGATTGTTCAATGCACAATTGAACAATCGAAGCTAGACATGGCCAGTCACCTACTATGAAAGATGAATTGGATTGTTCAATTGATGTGATGAGATACTTTCCATAGCTATCAAATCAATGCAGAAGTAAAGGATGCTGTAGCAATCTTTAACTCAATTAACTTTTATATGAGGACACATTTTATGATACAGGAATATAAAACATCGTACATAGATATGATGCCTTAATAAAGTTGTGTGCCCATATCGAAAAGGTATATCTCCTTGGTTTCATTTTTATTTTTATTTTTACACACAGTAATGGAGCTTACTTTATAAATAACCTTCATATCTTAAGGTGCATTTAAAAACGTGCTACGTGTGGACAAACTTTTCTATCATACACCGTACAAATTATTCTTTTGAAGAAAGGAGCTTAACATTAATTTCTGAATTATTTCTCAGATGTGTGCTGTAATAATATTCATACCAAATACTAGTATAAAGTAGATGTTATTTTTATTTACCCACCTCTCCTTAGAAAAAAAGAAGCCTTAGAGGATCTTACAAATAAGCACAAATCTGCATAAAAATCATGGTTTTAATTACATATGTATAACACTTTCAGTTCCATTATCAAAAATAATGGTCACACTCACTATGGTATTTTACTAAGTAATATTATACAGAGTTCAAAGCAATGATTTTACAGAAATTTGACCTTATTAGTAAAGTGTTGGTATTGCTGTTTTTCCAGTAAGTTTTTCCTATATATATATATACTAGCTGTTCCCTGCCACGCGTTGCTGTGGCTCAGTCTGGTTAAATGGGGGAAAAAGAGCTGGTCCATCCAGCCAATTGTGAATCTTATATTGGGCATAATTTTCTTAATGGATAGTCTATAAAAAAGGCTAAAATAATATCCACAATATTAATTTCATACTGATACGCTATTTGTTTTTGGCATGATTTTGAAATCACGCCAAATTGGTGTGTTGCGGCCAGTCTATATAATTAAAGGTATACTTATGTATTATCGCAACCTATTGGTGACATTATAGGAAATGAAGCACATGATTGCGAATTCAGCGCATACAAAATTGGGATTGCCAAAGTGGTGAGTTATCTTGAACGCTGACGATTGTGCGATAATACATAAGTACCAAATTAAATTTAGCATTATATATAAAAGAATATCTAAAATACATATCCCAAGCATTAAAATAAATTGAAAAATTAAATACAACTCTAACGTTAACTGACATAAAAAGAACTAAACTATCAATGCAAAAGCATAATTTGTGAAAATATAAAGTACTTAAATATTATTGTTATCTATTGGCAATATCATATGTAACGAAGCACATGATTGCCAATTTAGGTGTATATCACATGCGAAATTGGGGTTGCCAAATTGGCGAGTTATTTAAACGCTGGTGATTGTTGCGATAGTACATAAGTACCAAAAATAATTACAATCTTACGAACCCCTGCTTCCTCAACAAGTATTCGAGCCATTTTGATATGTAATTACTACCAACATTGCTTTTACTTGTGTGTGTGTGTGTGTCCAGTATGATGACCTAAGTTCTATTTTCTGCAAGGCAATTTTGTGTACTGAGTCCGATTGACTACACTTAAAAAGGTTAAAATAAAAACATACGAAATTGCAAAACAGCTCTGAGTAAGCCCTGCATCAAAATTCCTTTGGGGGGGGGGCAGTTTTCAGATATGAGCACCGTGTTAGTGAGACTGTAGTAACACAGATTGGGGCCACTGTAACTTGGGGGCCTTGTATCATTGGTATGGCTGATACAGCGGTAGCTATGTCCCTGACAAAAGCAAATGGAACCTATTGCTGACATTATATGAAATGAAGCACATGATTGCCAATTCAACTCATACAACACATAGGAGATCAGGGTTGCCAACTTGGAGAGTTATTTTGAACGTTGGTGATTGTTGCAATAATAAGCAAGTACCAAGCAAACCGTACTAACTTCCAAGTTTTCCGTTAACAAATTACTAATGGAAAGAAGTTACTAAGAAGGTTATAACAAATTTAAATTTTAAAAAGTCATCGAAAACAAAAGTATGGTTTAATATTTTGATGACTGAAATTATATATCAGGAAAACTAACCTGTATTTCAATAATAACATCAAGTGAAATTTAAAATATTGTTTAAAATAGAGAAAAAAACTTACTAATTTAAAACCCCGTCAAAATTAATAAGTAAGTACCAAGCGAACCGTAATTTGATTTCTGTTAAAAAAATAATATATATCAGAAAACCTAACCTGTATTTCAATAATAACACCAAATGAAATTTAAAAAATTGTTTATCAGGCGTTAGCTATCAGAATGTTGCCAAAACTACAAAACAAAATTTGAGTTGTTGAATGAATAATTTTTTTAAAAAAAGATTTATTCGAAAATTAATCCCAATTACGTATCAAAGAAAAGAAAATAGATAAATATGACAACCAATAAACTTAAGTATAATAAAAATATGTAATAATTGGGAAAAAAATATGTTTAAAGCTTAAATTTTCGCATTCAGAGCGAGTCGTGACATCGTATGACGTCATAACATCAAAAAATCACTTAAAAATTAAATTTAAAAAAATTTAGATTGCATTTCGAAATAAAAAGTACATAAGAACCTGACAGGAGTCAAATGCAAGGTTGTGTCAAAATTTCAGATAAATCCATGCAGAACTTTTTGAGTTATGGAAGCGTAAACAAACCAAAATAACATTTTTATATATAGAGATAAAAGAAGAATCAATATGATTAAATCAATATAAATAGTTTCATAGAAACACAAAATATATATTGTAAAATATATTCAATTGATTAAGGATTACTGGAGAGAAAGATTAAAAAAAGGCTAAAATAATATCCACAATATTAATTTCATATTGGTACGCTATTTGTTTTTGGCATGATTTTGAAATCACGCCAAATTGGTGTGTTGTGGCCAGTCTAATTAAAGGTACGTATGTATTATCACAACCTATTGGTGACATTATAAGAAATGAAGCACATGATTTCCAATTCAGCGCATACAAAATTGGGATTGCCAATATGGCGAGTTATTTGAACGCTGGTGATTGTTGCGATAGTACATAAGTACCAAAAATAATTACAACCTTACAAACCCCTGCTTCCTCAACAGGTATTCGAGCCATTTTGATATGTAATTACTACCAACACTGCTTTTGCTTGTGTCAAGTATGATAACCTAAGTTCTATTTTCTGCAAGGCAATTTTGTGTACTGAAGCCAATTGACTACACTTAAAAAAGGTTAAAATAAAAACACACAAAATTGCAAAACAGCTCTGAGTAAGCCCTGTATCAAAATTCCTTTGCGGGGGGAGGCAATTTTCAGATATGAGCACCGTGTTAGTGAGACTGTAGTAACACAGATTGGGGCCACTGTAACTTGGGGGCCTTGTATCATTGGTATGGCTGATACAGCGGTAGCTATGTCCCTGACAAAAGCAAATGGAACCTATTGCTGACATTATATGAAATGAAGCACATGATTGCCAATTCAACTCATACAACACATAGGAGATCAGGGTTGCCAACTTGGAGAGTTATTTTGAACGTTGGTGATTGTTGCAATAATAAGCAAGTACCAAGCAAACCGTACTAACTTCCAAGTTTTCCGTTAACAAATTACTAATGGAAAGAAGTTACTAAGAAGGTTATAACAAATTTAAATTTTAAAAAGTCATCGAAAACAAATGTATGGTTTAATATTTTGATGACTGAAATTATATATCAGGAAAA
The DNA here is from genome assembly GCA_019973975.1 of Trichonephila clavata. NCBI lineage: Eukaryota > Metazoa > Arthropoda > Arachnida > Araneae > Nephilidae > Trichonephila > Trichonephila clavata. The sequence continues at coordinate 42,705 of BMAO01015094.1, read as the reverse complement.
CTAACCTGTATTTCAATAATAACATCAAATGAAATTTAAAATATTGTTTAAAATAGAGAAAAAAACTTACTAATTTAAAACACCGTCAATTAATAAGTAATACCAAGCAAACCGTAATCAGTATTTTGTTAAAAAATAATTTATATCAGAAAACGTAGCCTGTGTATTTCAATGACATAAAAAATTGTTTATCGCGCGTTAGCTATCGGAATGTTTAAAATAGAGAAAAAAAACTTACTAATTCAAAACCCTGTCAATTAATAAGTTATACCAAGCAAACCGTAATCAGTATTTTCTTAAAAAATAATTCATATCAGAAAACCTAACCTGTGTATTTCAACAACTTAAAAAATTGTTTATCGCGCGTTAGCTATCGGAATGTTGCCAAAACTACAAAACAAAATTTGAGTGGTTGAAAGAATAATTTTTTAAAAAATGATTTATTCGAAAATTAATCCCAATTACGTATCAAAGAACAAAGAAATTGAAAAATATGACAACCAATAAAATTAAGTACAGTAAAAATATGTAATAATTCGGAAAAAAATATGTTTAAAGCTTAAATTTTCGCATTCAGAGCGAGTCGTGACATCGTATGACGTCATAACATTAAAAAATCACTTAAAAGTTAAATTTAAAAAAATTTAGATTGCATTTCGAAATAAAAAGTACATAAGAACCTGACAGGAGTCAAATGCAAGGTTGTGTCAAAATTTCAGATAAATCCATGCAGAACTTTTGAGTTATGGAAGCGTACACAAACCAACATAACATTTTTATATATATAGATATGAGAGATATAAGTGAATATAAACACTTACATACATATATTGTATTTACTCAAATCTTAAGTTGCACTTTTTTTCAGTGTTACTGCTACTAAAAATTGGGTGCGGCTCAGAATCAAAGGAGACAAAATTCATTGGATGGGGCAATTACAGCAATTAAAAGGTTCAAGTATGTATTTGAAAGTTTATAATACTAGTAAAGTAAATAATAACTCACTTCTTAGTTCTCATTTTAAATTTATTTTAATTACGTAAAATTGAGTATCGATAAATATTTTAAGCTATTTTTCATAAAAACCTATTGAGAATTTGGGGTGTGGCTTAGATTTGAATAAATACGGTTTATGTTTGCTCTTAATTTCAAATTTCTAAATTTAATACAGACTTAATCAAGGATATTCATAACCCCTGTAAATTAACTCAAAATTATTATTAACCCAATTAATATATTTATTACTGATTATTAAAATATATATTAAATGTAGTCATAGGGTTAGATCAGTAAATATTTTTTGTTCACTGAAAAGAAAACTTACCACTGAAGATCCAACAACTTGCGGAAGAGTAAGAGTTATTCCTCCTTCAGGTATATAGCCAATTTTTGCAGCTGGTAGGCAAAAGGTAGCTTTGTCACTGGCAAAAACAACATCACAATAAGTGAGCAAAGATACACCAAACCCCAGAGCAGTTCCATTCACAGCAGCTATAACAGGTTTTGTGAACATACTCAATGTCAGTACGAGTTCACTGAAAAGAAAATTTAATAATTAAATGATAATTTATTAAAGTAGCAAAAAACTAACTTAAGCATTAACACAAGATTTACAAAAATTGATTTTTCTAAAAGCAAACAACATTGCAGAATTTTAAATAGAAATGGAATAATATACACCTTGATTAAAAAATAAGAAAAATCTTATTTCCCAAGTGCTAAATGAAAACATGAGAGGCCATATTCAAAGAAATTTATCTGACAGTAAAAAGATAATGATTTCTCCTGCTATTTATATTTAGTCTTCATATTATGATCCCAGCAAAAACCATACACTCTGTTCCACAAGTGCCTCAGTAGTCTGCTGTTTCTTAAGCTCATTCAAGTGTATTTTACATAATTCTGTTTATATATACTGCTCTTGTTTATTCTTATAAAAATTCACAATCAAGTAAGTATAGGATACACTTTTTTTTACAGGATTATAGGACAGTTTAAAAACATGCTAAGAATTCAATAACAAATAATTAAAAATCAATATAGATATTAAAATATTCATTAAGAAAAATTGCTCCCCTCCCTCAAATATTTTGCATAAATTTTTCATTTTGCGAGTCAACTGCAATGTTACTGATTTATAATATATAAGAGAACAGTTCTGTTATGGGAATACACATAGCAGCATTAAACAGATTATTTTTTCTGTTTAAATTCAAATCTAAATTTAAGATCATAGTACAATAAATGACAATACAAATAAGTCAACATCAAGTGAACTTAGAAACCTATAGATTAATTCATGGTTTTTATTGTTTCTACTTCAAAATATTTAACGAAATGTGCTATCGCATAATTAAAATTGAGAAGATATTAAGAAGAGGTTATTCAACATTGATTTATGTATTGCATTGTTAATGGAAATAACATCTGTTGTGAGCTGATTACAGGGATAAATTAGTAAATGAAAGTATGAAACTTACCAAATTAAAGACATTTAGCAAAAATTTCACAAATAAATGTAAGACTATGAAAATACAAATATATTTTTGAAAAAATATGCAGTAATTTCCGAGAAACATTCGAGTACCTTTTGGAAGTTTCAAACTAAACACACAAAAAATTTAAAATCATAAATAATTAGAGAATCATTCTTTCTTCAGCAATGAAACTGACATCAATTACGTATGAAGAAAAAAATCATACCATTATCAAGTGTCTTGCCAAGTTTCCACCATATTAACATGATATAGAATCAGTTTTGCTATTTTCAACACAAAACTTTTTGGTATTAAGCTTGAATATGTCAGAAAATTCTTTCTTGTTGAAAAAAATTGAAAGAAAATGCCTTACCTGGACACACAATGTTGTAGCTTGTACTGATAGTACCACACGATTAACAAATAATAGACTAAGGAGGTTAATTAAGAAAATTATTTCCCGTACATTATTCAATCATAGCATGACACAAATTCATTTCAAAAGACATTGATGAAGAATTGCATAAAATATGGGATGCTGTTATAATTAATTACATTAGAAACAACAGCCTAAACAATTGTCTCTTTTCAATACTATTTAATGAGACGGTTCTGAGTATGAGACATTATTACTTCATATCGAAGCCCGATGGCTTCATGTAGCAAAATACTGCGATACTTTTTTGATTTGAGAAATGAAATTTGCATTCCCCCTATTGATAAAAAAAAAAGCATACATAACCAAGTTCATTGGTTAATAAAAACTTCTAGAGAAAACTCAGTCACAGAGGTGATACTTTCCGAAAACTTGATTTGAATTTGTCTACAGGGAGAAAGTACAAACATCTTAATAAAAAAAGCAGTAAAATTTAAGTCTAAAAAACAGGGTGATACCTTGGAAAGGAGAATTGAATAAAAAGAAAAATGAACTGTTCAAATGCTTTTCTGAAGCTACTTAAAAAAAATATGCTCCCTTATTTTAAACAATCATTTTCTATTGTATGATAAAATTGAGGAAAATCTTTGAAAAATTTTCAGAAATTATACATTAGATTGGCTGTAAGTGATCCATTTTTGTTTTATATTTTTAACTTTAATATCCTTTTAAATTAAAAAGAGTGGTTAATTGGTGTTTCAAGTGACAATACTTTGCATTCAATTTAAATCTCCAAAATATTGAAAATTTTGGTTATTGATTTGAAACAAATATAACAATTTGAAGAACAAGATAATTAATAATTTGATTCAAATTGTGTCAACCTACTTATAGACACTGTCTTTTCAAAATTGGTTGCCATTAAAGCAAAATATTTTTGATACATCTTGCAATCTGAAAATAGAGCAATCCTAATCCACAGAGAGAGATCTAATTCAATAGAAATCTGTAGATAGATACAAACACAAGCTCTTTCCCATCTCATACCTCACATCAAATTCTGATATTGGGAAAGTTTCTTTAAATATTTTTCATGAAAAAAAAAAAAAAAAAGATTTATATCACAAATGCATACATGTATCCAAATCTCAGAAAGAACATCATTTTAACTATGCCTAAGATTTTTAAAAAAATCTACCATTCATCTTAGGGTCACCACAAAATTTTATACAAAATGGGGAGGGGAGGTCAGAAATGAAAATGGTTTACCTACCATTTCTCTGGAGATAACAGATAACTAACAGGTAATCCCACAGATAACTGAATAACTATCCTAGATATTAAATTTAATCTTCAGGGAGTGTCTATTGAACATTCTGAACTGGAAAGTGACTAAAAAATGAATGTCTGAACTCACTATTTAATACACAATCCATTAAAAGCTTCCATAGCCAAATATGAATATTCTGAGGAGTACAAACTATGGAGTACACTTTTGACTATTTTCTACGAACAATTGTATTTAGAATCTTGAAATTTAAAATACTGATTTAATTTACATTTGTTTTAGGTTTGATTTGCTTACCAATCTAATATAGCTCTATAATTTTTCTAATGTTATTCTTTTTTTTAATTTCCTCAAAGAAATTCAAGATGCAGAGAAAGTCTTGAAAAATTGACCATGAAAATGAGACAGTGCACGTATATTGTTCTATCACTTTTTTTACTGAAATAGTTCCTGCAAGAACATAAAGTTAAACTCTTTATTTTTCCTTGTTTAGTGTGTTATATGAATAAATGATATTTGTAACAACAATTACAACTCTTAACATAAATGACAATCAAATCAGTGAGAGTCGACAAGATACTCATACTGTTTTTAATTTAATTTCCATTAAGAGTGAAAGATCAGTGTCAGCCTTAAGTCTCGTTTAAATGAAACAGAAGTTTATTATAAAAATAATTTGCAATTTTACAAACACTATTAACTATCATTTATACAAATTTATCATTTTTTTTTTTACAAGTTAAGATTTGCATTTTAATAAAACCAATTAATCATTATAACATTAAAATTAGAAACTTTTAATACTGTAATATTCATATTATTATAAAGGGGGAGGTAAATTTAGAATTTTTCTTAGATGAGAAAATTCCAGAAATAGTCATGAATTATATATTTGCACCATTTCCCATTTTAATAATATTTACTCAATTATTTAAACCAACTCAAAAAAATATTCTGCAATTCTCCGGGAAATTTTCTTACTTGATAGAATTGGCTAATTCCTCAGCAGCTTGTTTCTTGTTAGAACCTATCAAAGGGGATAAATCAACTCCAGTGCAAAAATAACTGCCACTACTATTCAGGAGAACAGCATGGCAATTTGAGTCTTTTTTGGCCAGAAGAAACGCATCTTTCAATTCTTTCAAAGCCTATAAAATAAATTTTTTTTCCTTTTTAAAGATTAAAAAATCAACTTTTAAATCAATAAAAAATAATAAAAATTTTAATTGTAAAACTCACAGTTCTTGGAAATGTGAAATAAAACAAAGACTTCTTGAGTAATGCATTTTAAATGGCAAGTAAATATTTGTAAGTATTTTTAACAGACTGAAAGTAATTATAATAATAAATTAAATAAAAAATCTAATAACACATGCAGAACAAAATTAACTTTTCTCTCTTTAGAGTAAAGTGAATTAGCATTCCATTTTACTTTTACATCTATAAAAAACAAACTTAAAAAATGAAGACTGAAAAATAAACAAGACAATTAAAAATGCTTCATTACTACACAAATATGTCTTCTCAAGAGGCAAACTTCAGAAATTTTACAAAAACTTAACATATACATTCTTTTGTAAAAGCACCATCTTTTTATAAAAATTAAGCATATGTAAAAGCTAATGTATATATGATGAAACAAATAAAAATTCAAAGCTGTAAGGCATATCAACAGCTAGCAATTGCACAGTGAATGTTAAAATCGGTAAATGCCAATACCCCCCCCCCCCCTCCTTCTGGCGATGAATGCTTATACATGTTGAAAAAAGTAATACAGATTTTTAATCCAATTTTGCGATACATTTTGAGAAGTATTTATATATTGCTGCTTCAAATCTGCAACATTTTGGGTGCCAAAATCTGGCAGCATACCATGACTTTGGAGATTTAGGAAAAGGTCAATAATACAAAGGCAATTAAGAGATGCATAGGATCTAACATTATCTTGTAAGAAAATAGTGCCAGGATGACGATTCACAAAGGATAACACAACTAGCCACATGATGTTAGAAGTATATTGTTAAGTTAAAGTTGACTGCATAATACTACAGACAAAGCTGCAGTAGTAAAAGATGCACTCCATACCAAGGTATGATATATCCTGACTGCACAGATTTTCTGGGTAAACCACTAACCATAACCCAATTTTGACCAAATGAGTGCATGGGGCACACATAAGCATATGTTGTCAGAGCTCAATAAAGTATACAATAATACTTTCAAAATATTCATTGCTTTTACACTGCTTAAAAAATTGTGTAATATGCTATTGAAACATTACTGGGAAACATTCTTGTCACAAATAGTTTTAAAATCTGATTTCATTAATTATGTTAATTATAAATTTTATGCTAAACTTTTAAATCAGAATGAAGTTGTTTCTGTCAAAAGAAAAGCACTTATGCAGTTTTTGTAAGAAACATTGATACAGCTTTGTTATTCTTTCTTAACCAAAGTGGGATTTTTCAGGCACACTATGTGATGCCAGGTAGCTGGCAGCTATGATAATTAACAAAAAAAAAAAAAAAAAAAAAATGGTTCTACACAACAGAATGGTCTTAAAAGGAAATTGCAAACATAAGCTTTATAGGACTGAATACATTTTTTTCCAATTGTAATCATACCAATATGGAGAAAAAATATATTCAGATTTTCAACCAATCAAAGACTATCTGATCTTTAGAAGCTTAGTGAATTTTTATCAAAGATGGTAAAGATTATAAAGGAAGTTATTTCATCTTTATTTAGCTCAGAGATATTAATTATACAAGTTGGGAAAACAACACAAAGACATTTTAAATGGCTTTAATTTTGTTCCAATACCCAGTAATAAAATTTTCTTAAAACAATAAAACTTGACTTTTAAGTTTACAGGACTTTAAATTGGAAAGACTATGATAAAATTAAATTTTTAGAAACTTTATACGAACTAGAATTTTTTAAAAAAGATTTATGTTAGGAAGTGGAACAGCCTAGCCAATCCTGAAGTAGCAAAAATGTCCAAGAATAAAAAAGTTAAGTGAAGGTAAGAATTATTGCAATAAGATTAAAAAGAAAAAGATAACATGTCAAATAAGATGCTAATTCAATGTAAAAAAAGACACACACAAAAAAAATGCTTTTGAAATTTTTAAAAAGGGAGAAATAATATAACATTTAGTTAACATATTTTGTACAATTTAGGGCATTTGAGAAACTTAAAAAGTTTTAGTTTTCAAAGAATCAGTCGATTAAAATTATCTATACCTATGTTGTTCAATAAATACATGTGTATAATATACACTGCTGGCCACCGTAAATGCAACAACCTGAAGGAAGCACGCAAATAACATGAAATTTACAACATGCATTAGCGGAGGTGAGATATGCAAATGATTAGAATTTCAGCGCAGACACACAGCACGCACGCCTGTGGCGCCACCTCAAAGCGCTATTTAAGGCTTGGAGATTTCGACGATTTCAAGTTCGGCAATTGTGTTTTTCTTGTGGTTTTTTCAAAAAATGATCAGTTATGTCTCGTAGAAAACAGCGATCATCTTTTGATCAAGTATCAGAGTTCGACAGAGGAAGGATAGTGGCCTACCGAGAGTGTGGATTATCTTTCAGGGAAATCGGTAGTCGTGTTCGACGAAACCAAACAACTGTAATGCGGATATGTGATCGTTGGATGCAGGAAGGTACGACGGAGAGACGTGGTCAATCGCTTCCACCTCAGTGCACCACTTCACGTGAGGACAGGCAAATTGTGCGCATGGCAGTGACGGATTGCTCAGTCACATCACGAACCATAGCACAGCACATTGAGTCTGTAACGCATCATTCAGTGTCTGCACGTACCATTCAACACCATTTACAGCAGAGTGGTCTGTCCGCAAGACGTCCATTGCTTGGTCTACCCATGACGCAGAACCACAGACGTCTCCGCCGCCAATGGTGCAATGAAAGAAGATTGTGGGCGGCAGAATGGAATGAAATTGTCCTTATTGACGAGTCACGCATCTGTCTGCAACACCGCGATGGTCGGATTCGAGTCTGGAGACACCGTGGAGAGAGGATGCTGAACAGTTGCGTTATGCACCGCCACACCAGTCCTGCACCGGGTATTATGGTATGGGGCGGTATTGGATATCACTCCCGCACTCCTCTAGTACGCATTGCCGGTACTTTAAACAGCCAGCGCTACATCTCCGAGGTGTTGGAACCAGTTGTCCTTCCTTACCTTCAGGGCTTGGCCACAGCCATATTTCAACAGGATTATGCGCAACCACACGTGGCACGCATTGTCCAAAGGTTTTTCGTCAATCACCAGATTGAATTGCTTCCCTGGCCGGCTCACTCTCCGCATCTTTCGCCAATAGAAAACATGTGGTCCATGGTTGCTCAACGATTGACCCAGATTACACCCCCAGCTGCCACACCAGATCAACTTTGGCAACGTGTGGAAGCTGCTTGGTCTGCTATACCCCAAGAACACATCCAAAGTCTCTTTGAATCAATGCCGAGGCGTGTGGCAGCGGTGATCTCCAACAATGGCAGCTACTCTGGCTACTGATTCTGGCAGGAACCACACTTCACAGAAGTCTATAATTTTAATCATTTGATACTTGGTCAACATGTTATCTACAAAATAAATTTTGTTGTGTTATCTCTTGTCTTTCTTGGTGTTGCATTTAGGGTGGACAGCAGTGTACAATTGTACGTTATAATGTATGTTTTTCAAAGTTTGTAAATAGGAATAAATTATTTGCGCCTAGAGACTGGTAATGACTTCACTCCGGATGATTCCTTACCTGCCCTAAAAAGGTACCCAACTTGTGCTGTAAGCCTCAGAGATAAAAAGTTGGAAGAATATCCTGCTACAATATACTTACATCTACATTCCAGTTAGATGTATTCCAAGCATGATCATTTGAAAAGCTGAAGATATCACTGATTACCCTGGCTTCCATTGTCTGATGAATGAAGAAAAGCAAACCTGCTACACTCCCATCAACAATATCTCAGAGAGTATTACGACTGTCTTTGGTTAAAGTTAAAAAACAGGACCCAAATTTGGAATGTTTCTTCAGATATTTAAGTACTCAAACATTAATATTATATTCTGGTTTCACTATCTTGTAGAGAATAACTTATTTTATCATACTATTCATTTTTATTAGAGTAGACACATTTTTTTCTTTTATAAAATATGTTTCGCATTTTTTCTCCTATACCCTAATGCTAAAAGAAATCCTTTAAATGAGCTATCCCTTTATATGTTAATAAGAAAAATTAATTATTTATGAGACTTTTTGAAATTTTAAAAATGCTGTATTATAAACAAATGTATGAGCTACAATGTCAAAAAATTTTGTAAAAATTGAGGCATATTTCTGTTTGAAAATATGCTCCACGTTAAGTTCACAATCTCTTACATATGGCGAAAACAGCCTTAATGCACAAGTGTGTTTAAGATATTTATGACAGCAATTTTGCTTCAGAGCACAGTATTGAAAATTACCCTGCAATTAAGTGTTGTTCTAGGTGTGTTATACAAGGAAATTATTTGGACTGTGAAAACTCTATACTAGAAATGTGGAATAGTATGCCGGATGTCTTAGCTTCAGCAGAAAAATTGCAATCACATTGTTAACCATTTTCTCATCCAGTTTAAGTTTTTCCCCTGATGTTAAATCACGTATTATAAAAGGCTACAAACAGATCAACAGGTATCCTCCTCATCACCTGACCATGATTTAAAATTATGAGGTTTGTTGGCAATAGCCCTCATGTTTCCTCAAAGTGGGATGTTAATAAAACAAGTAATCAACAAATTTAAAAAAATAAATTAATGAAAAATCTTATATATTTTTTGTTGCTGAAAGTGTAATTGCTGTCAGATTCTGATGCAGTTTGCTTGAAAACATTCCTAACATTTTATATCAAGTTTTTAAAAATCTAGAGGTAACTATTCTCTTTGATGCACAGGTCAGTTGCATCTTATGAGATTGCTAGACTTGATATAATCTAGGGATTTCTCTTAGGGGTTACCATACATCTGTTGCAATTCTTTATAACACTATTTATGTAAAATTCCCACTATTATTCATAAACATGGCCATCTACCACAGGTCCTAAAAACTTTTGGTTCCTCATCAGGACATCATCAGAGCCAGAGGAGGAGAAGGAAGTAACCATAATAGCATGAAAGCACCTATTTTATTTTAGAACAATAGTGCACCCCTATTGGTTGCACAGCACCCCTAAATGGGGCATCCTTACAGCTGTGCATGGAAAGAGTGAGTGAAAATTAATATTGCACAATTAAGCAACACAAGGGTTTTTGGCGATGGACCTCGTAATTTCGATCCATGGTCAAGTGATGAGGATGACATCGGAGCTGGCACCCACCTCTCTCAACTTCCACACCACACTAACAAGAGGACATTTGAGCCTTGACATATTTAACGTGCATCGGCTCCTTCTTCATGACAGGTCTTCAGAGGAACTGGGCTTGAACTCATGACACACCAACCACGAGTCCATTACCTTGGCAACTAGGCTACTGCCGCCATGTGTATGGAAAGAGAGAAGAGCGTTAATTAGTTCACAGGGTGCCAGAAAGTAGGTGTTCTGACAAGAGAGTTTTATCAACACCTATGTTACTGTATATACAATATATCTTGCTTAGTGCAACTTCACTTGGTGTGGAGCCTGCTATAGTACAGTTAGTAATTTGGGTAATATATTTCAATAGTAATAACTATTAAATGGTTTGCAGGTATTTTTGTGCCCAAATAACCTCAGCAAAATGTCCTCTCTAACTACTTAATGCTCAAGGCAAACATGACGATTAGCATAAAAAATTGATCATCAAAAGAAAGGGCTTACGGCAGATACACATCACAAGTAAAACTTACCTTCAATTTTTATAACTTCATCGTGTGTGCACCAGGTATACTTTCAATTCGATTCACATCACTTAATACATTTTTTTTTAAAAATCATTACATATAATATAATTTCTTGACTTATTCATAGTGAATGAGCAATGAAAATCTGATTCTAGTTCAAATAAACCAAAAGAAAAAGAGAAGCTGAAAATTATCAAAATACATGAGGATGGTACACCATTTGCTAAAATACCACAAGAGAAAAAGTGGAGAGATGCATTTGAAAGATGAGTTATACAAGGAATATGGAATAATTGCACATAATTTTGGTTTTAAGCAAATTACGGAAAAGAATAAAGTAGTCCTTTAATGCAGTACTACCCAACTTTTTAATCACTGTGGGGCGGTCAACGATTGATAATTTTATTAGGGTCCAAGGAGGGGAGGGGATATTGATTGTTTATATTTTAGATAGTTTTGACTTAACAATTTCAATTTAATTGTATTTACATATGCCTTCAGAATAAAAGACAAATATACAGAAAAATGAGTATAGGGATTTGACATGGAATATGATTTCCATGGAAAGTCGCACAAACCCAAGAGAAATTAACCATAGTAAATAAAATATAATAATGGAAATAACTCAATGTTCCTTGAATGGCCTGTTACCATTTGATCTATGGACCGGTACCAATTTGCAGGGTAGGGAACTACTAATGTAAAATATGAAATTTGATGGACAAACTTTCAATGTTGACAAAACTGGGTCATACCGAAAGAAGCTAACTTCTAGAATCTATTTGTCAAACAATAAACAATCTCACCCAAACTATAAAGCATCAAAGAATTGATATGCTTTATTTCTAAAGCGAGTGAGTGAATATTAACGTCGGAGTTATACTCAAAAGCTTTTGGTGACAGACCTCCTAATTTTGAACTATGGTCAAGTGACGAGGACAATTTTATTTCTAGAAGGAAATGCATCCAGATATTTTAAACTGAAGCCTATGTTTGTATGAGTTAAAAAACTTCATGCTTCAAAGGGATGCAATAACATATTAGCTGTTTTTTGGCATTCAATCTTTCAGTTTCAAATAAAATAAGTTAAACTTTCATGGACAATCAAAGCAAATTCTAGTAAAAATGCCCCTTTCTTAAGATCAAATTTTGGAAAAATAACAATATCCAAAATTTAATTGGCAATATTGGACAAGCACAGAATGAAAATACTGCAAAAACTATGTGGAAATATGTTTTGTTTCATTGCACTAATAAATTTACAGATTGGACTTGGAAAAAAAATATAATAAAAACAAATGCTGCAAGATTTAAGCTGTGATTCACTAAATACAATCAATGTTATATGGAACGTATTCAGACTCTCAGCTTCTTGATGATGAATCTTTTCAGCACAGAATGAATTCATAAAGGAAAAGGTGAGGAATGCGCAAAAAAACTTTACCTTGAAGAATTTTGAAGAAAATATGATTTTTACAAGGTAAAAATTAGAAAATAATATTTTATGTTACTGCATGCTGTAATTACTAAAAAGAAATTTGCTGCAAAAAACTAGCTGATTTTTGAGTAAAACCAATCTTTTATTATATAACATGAAACAATAAAGTGTTTAATAATTAATAATTAAAGCAATAATTTTTACTTCTCACCCTTTCATTATTTTTCAATTTTAAAGCATTGAATAAAAATTTGAATGGACAAATTACTTATTTCCTTATAGAAATATTTCATTCAGTGTTTCACCTAGTGTGGTAATGTCAAGAAACCAATTAGTAGTGCTGAATGAGGCATTCATGAATCAATATATAATGCATAACTATATGCTTAAATATATTTTTTTAAACTAAGTTCCTACGTAGGAATAAATTACTTTAACCTAGTAATTGAGTGACTTAATGATTCCAATTCCTGATGATTCCTTACCAGTCGCAAAATAATATTTGCACAAGAAAAATTTTCTTTTAAAGCAAATACTAAATATTCACATTCTATAGACCAGGGGTACTCAACCTTTTTTTCCCGCTGGGCCACATACATATGACAACAATTTCATGCAGGCCATAACATGGGATTAATGGGAGGGGGGACATTTTAAGACCAAGGACATTTAGAATGTGGAAAATTGTTCAAAACAATAAAAATCAAAATTTAAGATTTTATTTTAAAACTACATTAAATTATCTAACCCGCAAAAAATAAATTTGCATTGTATGTATGCATTTTTTACCCAGTTATAGGGTAACTTCGATTTCCTTTCTTTAATGATCCCAAATTTACAGTTGCAAATTTGTTTTAAAAAAGCCAATTTATCTAGTCTTAAAAGAGTTTTGCAAGAAAAAGAGCCATTGAAAGGTTTGTGCTTAGCAGTACAAAGATGAACAAAGCTGTATTTTTTTAGATATAACATTTTCACAATGAATCAAACAAGTTGTTGATACATGTTTGTTTTTTTCTACAAAATAGTGATTCCAATCGCAAAAATTAAAATAGACAAATTTTTTTTAAAAATTTGTAATTTTTAAGAAATTTTTTAAATTTTTCTATAAATTCTGGATAATATTGTTTTTAATGTGGAAAAAAAGTTTTATGTGATTATCTTTATAAATGACGAAGTTATTAAATATTTAATTAAAACTTTGAGTACTTTTTGAAAAATCGTAAAAAAAAGAGTGAGTTTTCGGTATTATATATTTTAAACGACTGATTCCAAAAGAAAAAAAAAGCATGAACTTATTTAGTGTAGAATATCGTTTTAATAACATGAAAATAAATTCATACACAACAATTTAGAAATCATTTTCATAAAACATCAATATTGACTATTTTTAAAAAAATCGTAAAAAATACAAATATTATATTGTACCGTATTGTGGTAAAATAAATGATATTTTCAATTCTGTAATTTTTTTGTTTAAATTTTATAGAAACATTTAGATTGTTATTTTAACAACCTAGAAAGAAACGGAACTCTTCACTCCAGTGAAATTGAAATGAAGCTCTGCCAAATAAACAACACAAAGGAGTAAAACAATTACTCATTTTAAGGTTTTTAATTAGTAACTTTTCAACTTATTGCAAAATCGGAATGAAAAATAGTTTACGTCCTATTCTCAAACCTACTGAATATACACACAAAATTTCATAAGAATCAGTTTAGCCATTTCGGTGGAGTTTGGTTACAAACACTGTGACATGAGAATTTTATATATTAGATATATATAATTACAGTCAGTTTATTTTGTTGGTATCACTGTTACGGCGGTATTGTGTTCAACTTGAAGTAAAATTAACATATTTATATAGTAAGTGAATTAATTTATCATAGCCACACAACCATCATTGTATTCTTAAAGGACAAATAAATAGTCTACTTGCTTCATAAAGCACTTCAAAGTTTAAAGCTGCCAAAGGCAACACCCAAAAAACGTTCATCTTATTAGAATCACTCCTTGGTTAAATTATTAATTTTCATATCCCCTATTTATGTTTTCCCAATTTCCCTTTCTGAAAATTATTTGTCAAAATTTCTTTAAAAAAAAAAAAATTCACTATTTTTTAATTATTTTCTAAATTAAGGGTACTTAAGAGTGTTTCACTAAGTTCAGCTCAACCAATTATCCTCTTCTGCAAATTTCATGTCCCAAATTTCGAATGTAAGCACATTCAAACACTAGAAAATTATATCTATCCTTAGGATTACAAGAGTAATCTTTTAAAAGTTAGAAAAATTCAAATTTAACTTGATATACCAACCCAATTATACCATGTTGTATAATTGGGGAAGCAGCTTGAAAAACATTCTCATTGAGGGTATTTGATAAAACATTGAGATATAACTTTTAATAGGGATTTTAGCAATCAAAATGCATTACATGTAGCTCTATGAAATCTGAATTCATTGCACTAGGTTGAAGTATTAAAGTAGTTTGGTTTCCGTGAGTAGTTAATGAACTCAATATTCTTGGTACAATAAAAAGTGTAACCTAAGACATATTGCGACAACAAAGTAGTAATTCATTTTCCAATAAATAGCGAAAACCTTAAAACTAAACATATACATAAAGTACAAATATACAAGAAAATTACAAGAGGAAAATGTGATCAATTTATATGTTACAGAATCAAAGAAATTTCTGTAACAGAATTTTTGATTGTTTAACAAAACCTTTACTTTGTGAATAAACATGAATATTGTAAAAATATTGTTTAGCACTTCATAATTTAACTTGAGCCATATGTTCAATTATTTCTCCATTGTGAATAAGCAAAAGAAATTAAGCAGCATAAATGCATTTAAAAAAACTTACCTCAATTGTAAGGCTATTTTGTCTAATATCATTGGGGACCAATACAACTTGCATATAATTCCTTTGCTTCTTTACTATGATTTCTTTGTATTTAAAGGCCCCCTCGCTCTGGCGAACGCTGGTACGAAGAGATTCCTCCTCATACCGTCGCTTTTTAGGAATTCTACTTGAACTTTGATTCTTCATCGAATCCATCATATCTTGGTATAATGACTGGACGGAGTTGTAATCTTTGCTTTCTACAGCTAAAATTAAAATACTTTTTTTCAAGATACATATTAATTTAAAAACTATACATAAATTCTAAAATGAATTATTCATTAATTAAATTTATTAATTTGATGCAAAAAAAAAAAAAAATACCCACATTTTTAAAATCATGAAACAAACATCAACTAATATGCAATAAAAAGATTAAGAAAAAAGCAAGAAATAAAAGACTTTTTTTAAAAAAATTCAAAGTATTTGTAAGACAACTGAAAAAAGCTAGCTATAAGAATAATCATATGTTGAATCAGGTGAAATAAATTAAATGTAAAAAAACTTTTTTAAGAACAAGCTTTTATTTAAACGCACTAAAAAGAATGAAATAAACTTTTCCTTTAAAACTTTTTTTACTATCAACTTATAACGTCATTACACAATTTATATGATATAAAAGCTTGTTGCAATATTTAAGTACTCATATTTACTTAGTTGGAATTTTTAAAAACCAAAATCAATCAGGTCAAGTTATTTATTTTACTTGTTTATCTACACAGGTATATCTCGCCACAAGCTTTTATATCATATAAATTGTGTAATGACGTTATAAGTTGATAGTAAAAAAAGTTTTAAAGGAAAAGTTTATTTCATTCTTTTTAGCGCATTTAAATAAAAGCTTGTTCTTAAAAAAGTTTTTTTACATTTAATTTATTTTTTACTTTTTAGTTATCACTGGACAGGTTTTTCAGCCTGTTCAACTCATTGAACGCTGGTTCGCCATCCCTGGTTTAGCTGAATTAATTCTCGCAAAATGGTATTAGACTAAAAACACAATTTTTTTAAATCCGTAATTTTTAAGCAATTTTTTCAATCTTCGTGCAGATTTTGGGTAACATTGTTCTACACACGAGAAAAAAAGGTTTAGTGAGATTATCTTCATAAATGACAAAGTTATTAAATGTTTAATTAAAATTTTGACTATTTTTGAAAAACTTAAAGAATATATTATTTATTTGAAATATTTTGAAGATAAGGGATATATTTCTCTAACATATTAGAAGAAAATTTTAGTTTATTAAAAAACTTCAAAAGGCATTTAAATATTTGTATTAATCAATAAAATGCTTAAGACTCAAAATGCATTTTGTAATCAAAAAAGAAAGTTTTATCAAATAATGATAATTTTTTGCTGCACGTTGAATATCTTCTACGTAAGAATCTATTTTTTTTTTAATTGCTCAGATCATCTTTAGAAACTTGATTTTGAAAAAATCAATAATTAAATTCAAATAAAATTAACAGATTCTATTTGTAATTAAATTTAAGGACACATGTCGTAGTGTGTGTTTAGATTACTGGTGATAACATGAGGTATATTTAAATTACTTGCAGGCTTAAAATTAGAAAATTTCTTTAAAAAATTCCTTCATTTTATTATAAAATTATTTTTTTTAATCGAAAATATATTGCATTTCTAGATAATATTTTTCTCTTATTGTTTTCCTAGCGGATTCCTTTTGATGGGTAAGATACATAAAAAAATGATCTTTCCGATTCTGTAATTATTTTTTGTCTGAGTTTCATAGATTAAAGTTAGATAAATTATTTAAAGAATTTCTTCAATACTCCATCTCAGTTTAACTAGGCAGCTTTGAGAAAGGTATACAATGTACCAATCTACTTGAAAAATAGCTCTACTTTTTTGTTTTGAATTTAAATCCAAGAAAATAGATAGAAATTTGTAAAAAAATTGCATACGTTGTAGAAATTAGATTATTTTTACGTTGTAGAAATGTAATTATTTTTTAGACAAATTTAATTAATACTGTCAATAGCGCAACGTTATGAAATTCCAGTTTGGCTGAAAACCGATTTTCGACGCCAACTTTTGTCATTGTTGTGACAATAAAATTATTACAACAATGCAGATATATCCAAGTTGGTGCCCAAAACTAGTTTAACGTTTTTAATTAATATCTTTTTAATTCATTGCAATATCGGAATATAAATGGTCAAAACATGCATTGTCATCCAAACTAAACGTGTATACAAAATTTCAGCTCAATGGGAGGAAGATATCAGCTTCAAAATTGAGTTGCAAGATTCCACCCGAACAAATTACATACATACATACATTGTAAGTTAAATAAAAGCTTTTAAAAATGGCATAAATTGCCAAAAATTGAATTTTAATTTTTTAAAAATAATTTATATATGGGGTCTGATTAAGTTACTTTACTAATAAATATCTTAGAATTCATCTAATTTTATATTCTAGGATACACGTCGCTTCGCCCTAACGGACCACCCGTTGCTTTAAGTATGAAGTTAAAAACACACTCGCTCACCCGCCCATTTCTCGACTTTAACAGCTATGAATTCTTAATTTTCCGATTGAAAAGCTTCGAAAAAAAAAATGAACGAATACTTACGATTAACTGTATTTTCTGATGCAACATTTTTGTCTTTCAACAAAAGCGACGGAATCGCCGTCGGTTTCAGTCTTTTAGAACATTCGTAATCAGAAAGTTTAAAATGACGGCTGCAGATACGCGCGTTTTTAATATTAATATTACCGGAGCGATTACATTTTTTAATCCATGTTTTCCTCATTGTCTCATTTTTTGGAAACACATGATAAATAATGTCATCTCCTTTGGTTTTACTGTAATAGTTTGCGCAGCAAAAAATCGCGCAACTAGCCATTATGTTAAACCTTCTTGGTTACTAAGTTTCAAGACCACAAGAATAAAAAATCAACTTTTATAACGAATTTTAAACACGACTTGAAAAAATTACAACCCGTTGTTAAAACTATGTTATCTGCAAAGAAATGCCGAGTTGAAATGTTTCAACTTTTGTTGAATACCAGTAAAATTTTTAAAATTTATTCATCCTCACTCCTCCCAGAAAAAAAAATGTCTATAATAAAAATCATTTGAATTGTTTTCGAATGAAAATACTTTTAAAAGATATTTTTCAAAGCAATGGAACATTTATTGCAATTTAAAATTTATAAGAGTTTCACGAATATAATTCCATTCCCCGCGGGATGAATGGAATTCTTCTTCTTCTTATGCTCCTTAACTATATATTTCACAACAATTTTATAAAATTACTAAAAACTGTTGTTTGATTAAATGATTCGCCTTTTCTGAAGTAAAGAAAATTATGAACGGGAAAGATGATTTATATATAAGTGTCCACCCGAAGTTGAAATTCTGGTTTCATTAATTTTCTCTCTTTCATTGAAAATTTCCCCTCCAAACACGCATTTTTTTTATTTTTTGGTAAAGTAAAAATTATCTTTTCAAATTAAGAAAAATGTTTTCTTTTAAGCATTGAAATATGTTATATCTTAAAATTATCAAAATTGAAAAACGAACCATGATCTGAATGCGACACTAAAATAATTTTATTGATAGGCTACATCTTTTGAGGAAAATACGGGATTTATAAATGTTCCCCAAAAAATTTAAGTTATTAAAAGTTAATTTTTCCAAATAAAAAAATAAATGACAGTAAAATGAGAGCTTTCTATTCATTTGTCCTACAGTTGCATTAACTAACCGAACGTTTTAAAACTCCCTTCATAAAAATGATTTTTTTTAAAAAAATTTTAGTTTCAATAATATATTGTACATTTCTCCAAACGACTTTCAAATAAGACGAAATATAAATTTTCGTCGAAGTTCTATGATTTCAACATTTGACATGTCCACCAGACTATCAATGGATAATGAAATATCCTTGAATTTTGATGCATCCAATTCAAATCTTAGTTTTGAAGTTGATTCAACTTGCATTGACTTTACATTGGTAAATGAATTTTTTATTTTATAATAATTTTAAGTTATATAAATTCCAATCTAATTTTTTTTTGTACCTGTCCTATAAGAAGACTCGCTCCGGATTCGGAAAGGGGGTCCTTTTTTTTAAAAAATATAATTCAACCATCTTGTGAAAGTATACAATAACTCAAAAGCTACCACAATGTGCTTTAACAATGATCCCACTACTATAAATTTTGATTGTAATGCTCATCAATTTTAAATGCATAATTGCTTTCAACAGTGGGGGGAGGGGAATAGCTATCAATTTAGTACAAAGCAATATTAATTGAATAAATCAGCTTTCGCTGAAATAGTTGCTATGCTTAACTTCATTGTTTTTCACCCAGAAAATGATTTTCATACATAAATTATAGCAAGCTTAGTATAGTTAACCACATTAGTTGGCAAGTTTTAATATAGTTTTTTCAACTTGTTCACCGCTGTAATTTCCAGATAAGTTTTATTACTTGCTGATAACTTAAATGATTTTTCAAATATCAATTACGAATGTATACAAAATGTGACGATTGCTTTTTTAAAAAAAATTTCAACTCTTGAACCCCATTCAAATTCACTGTTCATTTCTTAAATAAGTAAAAAAAAAATTAAATTTCACAGGAAAATCTTATGTTTTAAATTAACTATTCTCAGATATGTATGAATACCATGTTAAAAGTGAGAAAAATTATTGCTTTATTTCTTCAATAAATTTAAAGAATTAAAAAAAAAAACTTTTTAATTTTTTTCCTCTCAAAAAAGTTGAATTATTTATCTAATAAAGATTATACATGTTAAAAAGTTACATCATACATTTTTTTAATTATATTGTTAAGAACATTTATTATAATAATTACCTTTGTAATCAGTTGAAAGCAAAAATATTTGCAGGAAATGTATTCTTATGTCTTGACTGCACAGATACTGGATGATTTTAAATAAACATTTGAGCTATATAAAAGTTATTCATTCAATATTAACAAATAAAAGTATTGATTTTCATTCATGTCAAATGGTGTGCTCGAAATAATTTTTTAACCATTGGGAAGTTCCAAGTACAGTTGCGTTTCAGCTCCTAATATTTTGCACAATGTTTACAATTATTAAGTCTTCAAAAACCGCACTCTTTCAATGTATTTTTTTTAAGTACCAGTGGTGAAAAATATTTAACATACAAAACCTACTACACACTATATTTTCCCCCATATGTTTTAATCAATATTTACTTCAGAATATCAAATTATATACCCATAGTTTATAATTCAATATCCAAGAATTTTTTTAATACTAGACAGTTTATTAAATGCCAAAAAATTACAACAGAAGCTTTAAAATTTTCAAATAAATGTTTTTCATGCAGAATACAAAATAGATTGATAACAGCCCAAGTTAGTATGTACTTATTAAAGAGGAATTAATTTTTTTGGGGGGGGGGGATATGCCCATATAAAATTAGTTTCTTTTATAATTAGCATCAGAAATCTAAATATATTTTTATAGTACATCAAAAAATAAAGATTTTTAAACTCTTCGGAAGTTAATATAATAATGCTAACATAATAATAAGTACAATCTATAAGAAATTTAAAATTTGAACAAGTTTATAGCAAATTATCATGATAAACATTTTTAGAATCCTGGAATATTTTTTTTTAAAATTAGGTGTGGAAATTATATGCATCCATATCATTAAATGTTTGTATATCTATAAATTATGATGAAAAAGTCATTATTTCAAAAAATCTTTACCTCTTAGTTTAAGTGACATAATTTTTAGCGGTTACCTGATATAATAAGCAAAGATAAAAATCAGAACATTTTTTCAATTTATAAAAATAAACATTAAAAGAACTTTATTCAGTAATAAAAAGAAAATGTTTTAGTTAAAAAAAAAATGTCATGTATTCCAGCGATTTTTATGCCGATACTGATATATTTCAATGAACTTTTAAAATGTCAGGCAGGTAGGTGGTTGGTAAAGAAACCCTATAATTTTCAAGATTTTAAAATATAATTGTTTAAATTAATTATATATATTCAATTGGTAGATTTACAAATCATTATCATCAACATTTTCTATGCATAACATTTTGTTTTATTTAATATATCTAAAAACAGCAAATTTTATTTGTTAGGATAAATATCAATAATGTATGCATTTTCAAATTTTAATTATTGAGCATTGAGAAAAATAATTAATTTCCAAAACTGAATAATTATATTTTCTAAAATTCCTGAATGCAATTTGTGATAAGTCCTTTTTCTAGTTTTTTTCAGACAAGCATGTAATACAATTGTGTTTCACTTTTCTGTTTTTCCGATTCATGTTTGATAAAAGTGGAAACCACCACATTTTATACTTACCATAAAAAGATTTAAATAAATACTCATGCTATAAATACTTTTGTTTCACTATGATATTCTCCTTTGTCGTAATTCATTTTAGAATTGCTATAAAAATTTTATTTTCTAATTTATATGTGTTGTTTTAAAGAGGAAGGATACTTTTCATGAAAGTAAGACATTTTTTGTTAAAATTAATAAGACTGCTGTTGGTTTTGTAATGATCTATTATACATTTTAAAATTATTTCTATTTCAACTTACCATATTAATGCAAGAAGTTTCCATACCAAATCAGTACTACAGAATAATCCAAATTTACATTTATTGCCCCAAAAATCAGTTAAACTTTTCTTAGTTCTGGATATGTTTTCCTTTAATTTTCTCGATATTATCCAATGGTTCCTTCGAGTCAATTTTGTTTTCTTTTGGAAATATAAGTGAGATTCTTTAATATAATATTAATTTGGGGTGATTTATTCTTTTTCATAACTGGAAGGGATTCTTAGTATTATTTTACTCAGCTGAAGAAAAAACAATTGTTAATGGTATTATTGGTCTGGACAACATTTAAAATTTTTAAATTAAAAGAAATTTAGCAGCAATTTCAAACAAAGGGAAACAAAATGAACAATTTCAAAAAGACATTTGAACTTTTCACAAATTTTAATCTTGCATGCTCAGAGAAAATAAGTTTCAGAGTAATTTCTCTTTTTTTCTCCAATTTTATTTTCTGTAATTTACAAATTATTAAATTTGTAGGATTTTATTATTTAATTTTTTTTTTTTTTTTGTACTTCAATATTTCATCATTTTTTTTCCAATTCCAACTACTACTAATTCCATATTACTTTCAAAACACAGCGTAGAATTGTAATTATGTGAGTATGATAATTTTTTCTTTGATTTTTAATTATGTTCCCTTTTTAAATATGTTTCTCCTCTTATATTAAAATTTGTTTAAAACTTTCACTTCAATTTCTAGTTCATAGATGGCACCACCACCAAGTGTCTACTTTTCAACTCTTCCTTTTGATCATCCATTTAATGTTGTTCCTACATTAAGCTAGCTTTTGTTAAGGGGGTCCAACACTTCCATAGGAGCCCATGTTAAAATTACGTAATTTTATGTACCTTTTTCTCAGAAACTACTTGCTTCTCATAGATGAAATTTTTACAGTAGGTTATATGTACTATCAATAAGACTTTAATGGAGGGTTTTGTCTTTTTAGTAAAAATTAAAATTATGAATTATTTTAAAAATGTCTAATCCCCCCCCCCTCCTAAAACTTAGTTTAAAAAGACGTTATCTAAAAAAGTTTGCTAGATATATCTTATCCCCTCCATTAAAACATGTAAACATGTTGAAAATATACTTACTGAAAATTTGAGGGCCTTACATTAATTAGTTTCTGAGGAAAAGGTACATAAAGGGAAAAATACTGCATTTTGAGAAAACAGGCTTTAAAATGAAAAATTGTAATTTTTGACGATTTACCTTTTTAAATACTTTTCAGAAGCATTTTCTTTGCCCTCTGCCTTCTACAAAAGACTCTTCTAAAATTTTCTTTTTTTCATTATTTTTAGCAATCTAGCCTTTTTTTGTATCTCAAGATGGTTTCGTTGGGCTACACGAATCCTATGTGCATCTAATTTTTTAAAGCATGACATAAAATTAAAACCTGGTTCAATACCACAATGCTTTAAATTGATTAATTTGGCTACATGGCCCATATTGAATTGTGCAATTGCCATATTTACCCCTAATTTTAGAGTTTTTAACTCGACAAACGTAGATTTTGGAATGACTGACCATATGGTATTATTAACTGACTCATTGAGATTTTGAGTCTTTCCATGTAGACATTTTTTTAATAATCTAGGGTCAGCTAAATCTCTAAAAATTTGTTTAATTTCATTCATGAGGGAAGATGGCACATGGGTATGTTTTTTATGATCATAATGATTTTCGTTAAATTCAGCTTTTGCTTTCTGAAACTTGCACCATGAATTTGTACCCAAGGGACACAATCCATGTTGAGGGCTCTCATTTGTAGACCAAAGATGGAAATAAACAGCCCAAACAGCAGTTTTCATGTTGTGTAAATCATTGATATTGTTTCTAATGGCCATACCATAATGCCTCTGAATTTTTGAAATTAAAATGTCGGTGAGTCGGTTGCATCCACTTAGGCTTCTTCCATCATTTAATTTTTTCCCTCTGTTTTTTCTTTTGAGATCCAAAAGACGGGTACCCATACGCTTTTGGATATGCCCAATGCACTCTAATTTTTCACTTGAGTGTCATAAGGATTCAGGGCAAGTATTGATGAAAAACCTCTTGAATCTCGCATCTCCCAAATATTTTGTGTAACGAATGCCATAATGAGCTTCGGATCTTTCAAATATCGCCGTTACACCTTTCACTTCCATGCCTTTTCTTGCTCCACTATAGTTGGCAATACATGGATGGTTCATGAACAGAATTAAATGCAGTTTTGCACCGACAATGTTTCGAAAATACTTCAAAGTCAATAACTTTTCCAGTACCCACACTCGTAGCTATAAAAATATCATTGAGGGACTGGTATCCTCTTTTCTGCCATGAACTATCTACGGCAACAGCAATATCACGGCTACCTTTTATTCGTGTTGCCTCCTCAACAGAATTTCTCATTGATTTTTCACAGGTAAATTTAGAAGAGTCCAACAGCAATTCTGTATAAGTACGGAATTTCTCAGGTGGAGATGGCAAGTTCATAAGTCCACAGAATGTTTCTGCAGCTGAACGACCTCTTCCAATATATCTGATATTTAAGTGGAAAAGTTTATTTTTATTCTTCAATTTAGTTGACGTAAGGAAACCATGTTTTTTTGCGCAAAAACTACAACAAAGTTCCATGCAATACACAATTCCAACTCTTTTAGAAGCCTCCAATGAGATGGAATGGCCAGTTTTTACAAACAGCAAAGTTCAATAAAGTTTTATTCAATAAATTTAATTCTATTAAAACATTTTTTTTTCATTACTTCCTTCCATATCTTCATATAAACTGTTGTTTGAAATAAGTTTTCGTTTTGAAGCACTTTAAATAACAGTTTCTGTGCTGTCTGATGTGTTAGCTGGAACATTTTGAGCATTCATCTTTTAAACGACGACATTTTTGAGTTTTTTAAATATTTTTTTAGATCTCCCCATAATTTTTGTCGTTAATAAAATACAAAAAAAAAATAATAATAATTTAATGTAAAACGTGGATTAAACAGAAAAAAAAATCTGGATAAATAAATTAGAATTCACAATTAGTAAGTTTAAGCAAGAATAATCCCAATTTAACAAGAAACCAAACAAAAAAAATTAACCGTGTTGAGTTGTCTTTTCCTTTCTTCAAAGAAAAATCGTTTTATTTATGTGTAAAAAAAAGGTTATATTAATTGTAGAGAAAACAAATCGCACTGTCATCGAAAAATTAAGCATGATGAAAGACAGGTGCTCCTCGAGGAGCACCTGTCACGCGTCAAAGTGGCTTCCTTTTAAAAAATAAATAAAAATACTTCTAATTATATATTGAATTTCCTTATATCATATTGTTTTAAGCAGAAATGTTTGAACTTTTCAAAATTATAAAAAGTCAAAATCGATCATTTTTCAAAATTTCATGTGCCGGCCCCCCTTAAAAAATTCTCACAGCAACATCTGCACGGTATTAATTTAACATTTAAATTTAAGTTTAGTTAAAATCTCTTTTCTTCGGATAACACGTCACACAGTCGGTAAAAGTTTTGGGGTAGAGAAACCCAGTGGTTTAAAAAAAATCCCTTTCTTAACTACTTTCATAGGATAGCCTTTCATTGTTGAGCATGTGCTATCATCCAAAGAGAAATGCAGCTAAGGATGCTGATTAATTATTCATTGACGCGCCTTGCTTGTCGAATACTAATGGTTTGAGGATCTGATTTCATATTTTCTCATCTTTCTTTATTTAATCATGAGTATTATTAATTACAATTATTTATTATTCAATATTTTAAAGAGAGTCCAAAAAATTCTGTCTTATGGACCTCGAAGCTGTAGGCCATTGAGAAACTTCAATTCCCCCCCCCCCTACTTGCTCCCAACAATAGCTTTCTAATTGGTTGGCTCACAAAAGAAAGCCCCGCCTACTCCAACTAGCTGTGCGCGACCACTGGTTTCTCTTTCGCCGTAAAAGGCCCCCCCCCCCCCCATTGGATTGGGATGACTTCCGTCAAGAAATACTCATTCACAACATTCATTTCAAAAATATGTTCTTTCATTTTCTCTCTTCATCTATCCCAATTGTAGAAGATCAAAGATTTCTTCGGGACCAAAGGGTTACAATAAAAATGGTCAACACTTAAACACTTTGTCAAAATGCTATCGAATATAAAAAAATTAAATATTTTTTTTAATGTATTTCTTTTTTTAAAAAGAATTTCCTCCCAAATTTTTTAAATTTATTCCAAATCGTATTTTAAAAATCCCCCCCCCTATTGCGAAAATTTTCTTGAACTTGTCTAACACAGTGATAGGAAACATGTGTCTGTTCTGTACTCCTCTTTAGTTGACTTTTTCCGATTCTTTGAATGCAGCTTAATTAAAACACAAAGAATAAATACCATTTTTTTATAAAAAAAAATCGATGTTGAAAGAATATAATTATAAATTATAAGACTCCAGACCATAATTTCCATTAACACATGGACATTCTTTAGCGAAGTAAGCTAATGATAACCTTTCCCCTTCAACAGCTATGGAAAAGAGTGTTTTTAAGCTAAAAATCGTCCCAGACTAATACGAGATCAAAGGAAAAGAATCTCACCCATATTTCCAAAGATTACATTCATACACACAGAACTATATATAAACACACACGCATATCAAGAACTTTTTAAAATTATCTGGCACTAAGAGAAATTTAACCAATCTTTAAACTTGTAAGTCATCAGTAAAAGTTTTAATCATAAGTTAAAGATAAAAATAAATATGCATGTCACCAGACATTATTGAGCAACTTCATTCAGTAGCAACATTAAATCAATGGGATAAATGAGCTTGCAATCCCTGGACATTTTCTAATACTTTGGTTTCGAAACTGTGTGTGTGTGTGTGTGTGGACGCGCTTTCCTCATATCACTTCTACGTTGATTTTTACTGATCCCGGCGAATGCCGAAAACTAGCTTTGTACGATTAAGTCGAAAATGGAATTACCGTAAAATCCGGCGTTTAACACGCCCTTTTAACTCAAAAAATGTTATCAAAATTGACGGGTGTGCGTTATACACCGAGTATAAAAAGGATAGCTTTAAAAATTTATAAAAGATGAGCATAGAAAAAATTTCGACATCTATATAGACCAGAATACTGTTTATTTAAAAGCAATGGCATTCCTTATGAACTTAAAGGGTTGTAGTTCTGAAAGACTATTTTTTTTTTTTTTAAGTTTGGAATAATGCCTCGAATAAATGACTTCAAAACATAAAAGCATTGAGCAAGTACATTTCAGGTTTCTTCGTAAAAAAGAGGGTGCGCGTTGTACGCCAGACTTTACGGTATAATGAGCGGAACATTATCAAGCAGAGAAAAGTGAAAATGTATTTATATTTTATTACCGATATTTTCATTTTGAAAGATTTTCATCAAATACCGAAAAATAATTTTTGTGTGCACAATTTTATTCACTAAAAATTATTCATTCAATTTAAATTATTTTCCGTATTTTTCCTGTTGTAAAAAATAACATTCTTTTTTTATATAAAAAAAAAATATACGATATACCACAAGTTGGCAACTTCATGTGAAAACGGGCTATCTATTCAATATTTGAAGGCAGCAATCGTCCAGAATCCAAGAATAATCAAAACCTACATTTCACACAGGTTGGTAAATATTATTTTTCATCGTGCATTACTTAATTTTTAAGACATTTGTTATAAGTAAAAAGCTTTTTCAAGCTTAGTCCTGCTAAAACATGGTAAAGTAGAACGGTTATATTTTCGTAATATGTTTTATTTTATGCACATGCATCTGTTGCCAACATGTTGAAAAATTGTGTTTAAATAAGAATAAATCATAGTTTTTAAAAAACGCCCTTTTATAAATAATCGACTAGGTTGTAACTTAATCTTTTATTCGCCAAATCTCGAATTAGTAGCCAAATCTGGCAATTGGATCCTTGTTATTCGTTATCCTTGGAAATTCGTTAATCTTGATGATCCTGATCAGGACAATGGAACAAAATTATTAAATTATTGTATTGACATCGGTCCTGGACCAATGAGTAAAATTTCGAATTAATCTGACCTTTTAAAAGTGGGTAAAAAGATTCCGTTACATAAAAGTGAAGCTTATTAAAGGGTGTTAAAAAGAACATTCTTTTTCGCAATAGAAAATGAAATACGAAAACGAGATTAATTTGAATGACTTTTAAGTTAAAAAATGTTTGCTTACTTCCATTGAACTCCCATTTAAACAGTACATTTTGTTTTACAACATGAGTTCCCAAAGCGGTTCCTATGGACTCGCTAAGGATCTTGGCGACTGCTAAGGGATCGGTGCCAAATTACAACTAATTTGGGGGCGTATACAGCCTTAGAGGTTAGCGAAAGGTTTGATATATATTTGTAATCCATTTCCACTATAAAGGAAGTTCACCAGTAAATGTGGTGCTCCAGTTTGAGAGAGCTTAATTAGGTGTGTCCCGGAAATCGAGCGATGACGAGTAAACTCGTCAATCAGAGAAATTGCGCTGTAGTATTGGGATAAAAAAAATGGGTTTATTTTATAAAATTGGCAATTTTATTACTAATATTTATTTTCTTAGTTTTGATATAAGCCTATATTGCATACATATTACTCGAAAAATGCAAGAAAAATTAAATACATATAAATGTAAAAAAATTTAAAAATCTGTAAAAATAAACTTTTTGCCTTTTGCCTCTTTTGGGCTAACATCTGAAAAACATTATCATCTTTTATAAATAAATTCATTGAGTGTGTAACGGATCTATCCGCGTTTTTCCTAACAATCTTCTTGGGGAATAACTTTCTTTGAATATTATTTGATTGAAAACTTCCTCCCGATGAAGATGACGCGATGTATGTAAATTATGTCATGTATTTAAGTATTAGCTTTCGAGTTCGAGAGAGGTTAGAAGCTAAAGGACAGTGGTAAAGATTAACGTTAAGCTAGGAGAGAACACTTCGCAGATTATTTGATTAATATTAAGATTGATGATTTGGTCAATTAGTTGATAAATTGGACTCGGATCGCATGGATTGGATTACTTTAGAAATTATCTTCAAACACAAAAAGGTGTATTGCTTGGACGGCTAAGTGTAAAAGATCCGATTTATTATTATATCTCCAATTATCTCGCCTACTTCGCTCTATTGCTCCCTTATTTATCAATTGGTGCATTTCTTAACTTGGGTAGTTGAATTTGTGCCGTTGTTGAGAATAGTAAATAAATTTTGTTTTGACAACGGCTAGTTTTTCTTCTAACTCTCGTACATTAATGGATGGGATAGCCCATTCATTACAAGTGAACTTATACACTGTTTCAGCCGGCGCATACAGGGACGCACGAGTTAGTCTTAAATTTTTCATATTTATTTGTTTGTTTTACTCCGGTCTGGCCTCAAAATATTCGAAACATCTTTAAATTTGATATGTTTTTCTTCAAAAAATTGCGATTTAAAAAGCCAACCTGTCACTACTTTTTAAGCATGACGAATATACTCGTCAATACACAAAATCCTGCATTTTCTCCATGACGAGAATACTCGTCAATCACGGTTAAATGTTTTAAATAAATCCATCATTATTTTGACACGTTAAAAAACCTTTAGGGTAAAAATTAAAAAATGCCGAGTGAAATATTCTTTATAGGCACATAATACAAGTAAAGCATCGCACTGTGGCAATCGGGCCGATCCCGAGTGCGGCCGTCTATGAGAATTAAATATGAAACAGAATCTCGGTACTGCATACCATAAACATTGTTTCATTGCATTGTTTTGCATCGAAAGCAGTATAATCCTTTGCATTGTTAAGAAGATAAAGAACATTACGTAAGTATATTTGAATACAAATGATATTCTGTACATAAATTAACCAAAGTTCTACTTTGGTTAAAGTTCATTTTTAAAGTAGTCTGAACAAAATGCTTATCAATATCCTTTTCAGGACATCAAAGTTACATTCGTAATGTTTCTACTATGCATTGGAATAGCTATTTCCCTTGGGGTTTCTGGCCAAATTTTGGTACAAAAAGGCATCCATCGGCCCAATCTCTTGAGGTGGTCAATTCTCATAATAAATAGGTGGAACATTTATGTTACTATAAACTTAAGAGATCATAAATTAGACTTATTGATTAAATGTTCTCTGATAAGTTCTGTGATTTATACTTTATTCTCTTGTTTTGTTATAGCTAAGTAATACATTTTTAGTGCACTTGTGAACTTTTAAGTAGTTATATGCTTCTTGGTACACGGTATTTCTTCATTTTTTAATTTGAAGGTATGGAGACTTTTGATATTTTTATAAATCCTACACTAAAAACACAATATAATATTCAGATGAGCTTTCATTTGGCTTTATATGGAAAAATTTAACTTAAAATTTGATCCTTTGGAAAGTAAAAAAATTGAAAATGAACTTATATACTAAAAAAGTTACTGTTTTCTTAAAAAAAAAAAAAAAAAAAAAAAAAAAAGAGTACCAGAGAGAGAAAAGCAGCCCCTCACTTATTTGAAATTGATACATCTAATTTTTCATCTCTTCTTTATATTTAATTGATATAAAACTTTAAAAAATGAGTTTTATACAATTTTAATATTGTTAATGTAATGGTCATCAAATTTTGTTTCATTTCATTTCTGATTCAATAATATACCACCCTGTTTTTATTTTTCCTCTTAAAATTTAAAATAATAAGACATTTTACCACTGAAATTCTTTTTTTTTTTTAAGTATAGATCTACTTTCCTAATTGTTCAATGCAAATTATTAAAAGTTTATGATTTAGACCTGTTGACATAAAATTTTTCATTTTAATAATTCAAAAAAGATGAATAACTTAAGTATTTTATGGATATTTTTTACTGATAATTAACTCAATTTAAAAGCTTGTTCCAATGTTTGAGTTATTTGAATAAAATATAGATAAAATAATAACTATATTACTTTCTGTTTAAATAAATTATGCATGATTAAATTGGATGCACCTTTTAAAATATAAATACAGTTGGGACCTTTTTAATGAAGTCTCCAAATCCCAAAATAAAGATTTGTTGTGGAAAATTTGTGTTACATAGATATGTATTACATTTTTGGTTGCAGAAAAACGTATGTAAAATAGAGATATTTGCAAATGGAGGTCAGACTGTAATTAGTTTTCAGTATAGAGATACTCTTTCTCCCATTTAAAGACTTATTTTAAAAGACAAGCTATAAAACTTTGTTTAAAAAATCATGCATCTTGTTTTCATTCATGTACAAGGGGTGATCAAATGAAAAGGTACGAAACGACACGGTGGGTACAAATATAGACTTTATTCAAAATATACACCATAGGCCTGAGCACAACGATCCCACTGATAAACAAGCCGCAGGATTCCTTGTTCCCAGAATTCCTGTGGCTGTGACGAGACCCAGTCCTTCACAGTGTCCTTGAGTACGTCGTCCGAGTTGAAGCGCTTTCCTTTCAGGTGTTTCTTCAGTGGACCAAACACATGGAAATCGCAGGGTGACATGTCCGGACTGTAGGACGGATGGTCCACCGTCTCCCATTGGAACTTGTCCAGTTCCATTTGTGTGACTCTGGAGACGTGTGGACGCGCGTTATCATGGAGCAGAACCACACCCTCCGTGAGCAGCCCCGGTCTTTTGTTCTTGATGGACCTGCGTAGGCGTCGGAGTGTCTCACAGTACACATCAGAGTTAATGCTTTTTCTGTGCTCGAGTAATTCTACAAGTTGCGGACCTTGAACGTCGAAAAAGACAATGAGCAATACCTTGCCTGCTGACTTCACGGCTCTGAACTTTTTAGGGGGAGGTGACGACGCATGCTTCCACTGCATGCTGTCCCACTTTGTCTCTGGCTCGTAGTGATGGCACCAGGTCTCATCGCCTGTGACGATCTGCTTCATGAAAACGGGGTCTTTATGATACCGAAACAGATGTTGCAGTGCTAGTCCCATACACAGTTTCTTTTGCTGGTCGGTGAGCTGCTTCGGAACCGAAGCGGTACACACCTTCCGAAATCGCAACCTGTCATAAACAATTGTTTACACGGTTCCATAGCTGACATCCACCTTCAGCGCCAACATTCGCAATGTGACACGCCGATCACTTCTCACTAGGTTGTCTACCTTGTCGATGAGATCGCTCGTAATGACAGTGTATGCCTGGCATGGTCTCTGGTCATCACCCACACTCTCACGGCCTGCACGAAAACTCGCACTCAATTTTTTAACAGACTTGTCAGAGACACATTCCTCCCCATAAACGGTCACCATCCTCCGATGAATAGCTGCCGGTTTCTCACCTTCCGCTGTCAGAAATCGGATAACACTTCGCTGCTCCTCAATCGTCGAATTTTGCAACACGAATCCTGTCCTCATACGTACTGCCGCATCATTTGGACACCGCTTTTCATAAGAGCCTTTGCTCTCTCCTGCGCATGTGGGCACCCGCGCATGATCCGATCCCAGTCAGAGTCTCCAATGGCATCCCGAGATGTCTCGCTACATTCTCCCTTGGCGGAATATGCAAATATTTAATTGTTTCATTTTTATGTCGTTTCGTACCTTTTCATTTGATCACCCCTTGTATATTATTGTAGACAAGACATTTTAGATACTCTAATGCTAATCTATTCGCAGTATTCAGAAATAAAATAAATCATGACAGAATAATTATTCATTTATATATATCTTCATTCAACTCCGAGTAAATGCAATAAATATTCTTGGTTATCATTTATATATAAGATAAGCTAATATCTATCATTCCTCTATGACTTGGATTACTTACGTGATAAAATTATAAGAAATTGAAATGCTTTCTTTCAGTTAATTATTTAGAATACAACCCCAAATTTGGTTGACTGAAATAACTAAGAGATTTCCCTCCCTAAATTTAAAAAAAATTAATATTCTATAAACATGTAGATAATTCTTTCATAATGTGGTTCAATCTTGTAATTATATAACTGAATTACTGCATGGATAGTTTTGAGTTTGTTGATATTTAGCTTTTGTTCAGATAAGTCAAGATAAAGAACTCAAAAAGATCATTTATCTTTAAGATAAAAGAAAAAAATGTATTGATAAAGAAAATAAAATTTAACTCACATCCCCACTTTTAAACAGAACCCAGAAAAATGCATGTCCCCTGCCCCCCAATTTTGAATGGTACATAAGCTTTGCTGCATTACTTTCCAGAAGTAATGAATTTTCCTAATGAATGTTAAACATTAATTCTTTAAATTTTGTATATGTAAAAAGGTATACAAATTTTTTTTGAATAAATTATTGTATAATGATAATAACTTCATATAACATTAAACAGCAGCAATATAATAGTACATATATAATAATAAAAAATATTCAGAATAGTTTAAAATGAAATAAGTTTATGTAAAAAAATGCATAAAATTTTGTGTACCATGTTAGGAAGCCAATTAAAACTATGAGTATATATATAAATATACATACATTCATAGAAATACATGTATTATGTATGTCTTTAAAAACTTCACACGAACATGCCACTTTTTTATGAAATGAATAAGATTGTGGTAACTAAAGGGTTAATCGCTGTGAACTTATTAATTATCGATGCAGAAGTAGGGCAACAGGTTGGTGTCTTGATTTTCTAAAAGATTTGTCATGCCAAATAAATACATGCTGTGTTTGTTGCAAGTGAAATAGTATTGATATCAAAGTCTCTGCATGGTGTAATGCTGGAATTAGAAGGAGATATCAGTTCAGGTGTTACTCTTGTCATTTGACCACGATTCAAAATTAAAGATTTTAAGGATAAGGCAAAAATAGTCAAGTAAGTAAAACATCACTTTTAGATGAATACCTAAAAAAGTGTTTTGATAGGAATAGTTAACAATTAAATTAACGTATTGCTTTAATTATTGTTACAAAGATATTCTGCAAAAATAATTGATCCATACGTACAGAATATTATGTATTACAAATGTTGATTTGTTTGTTCTAATTAAGTCCTAAACATGGAACATAGAAAAATTAAAGTTTCTTCATTTAAAAATTTAGGAAAAATCGCAAATCCACAGTGAAATTGTCTGCTCATGGAAATGATAGCCCTTCTACTGTTGTGAGTTGGAAAAGGAAATTTCAAACCACCACGTCCCCTCAGAAGACAATCCTTCACGGATGTCGCTGAAAGTGGAACACTTTATTCTATTAGGTTGAAGAGGAACTATCCAAATGATCATGAACGAGACTGGTCTTGGTTATGGCAGTGTGTATAGAACTATTTGTGAAGCACTGTACTTGTCAAAGGCAGTGGTATAATGGAGAATATTAGGGCTCCCCTGCAAAGACAGGTTTTCGGCCCCAAGCCGGGTCTTACAAAGGATTGCAAGACCATGACATAACATAGGCTTTGGGCCCCCTAGAATCTCCCCTTCCCAAAATGGGATGGGGCATGTTACTGTACTGGTCAAAGGAGTCAGGATACTGGGCTCCTTTTCAGAAGCAAACAAGTTGTGACCTGTCAAAGATGTTAATCTTTTGGAGCAAGACAAAGAAAGGTTTTTAGTTGCCTAGTAATTGTGGAAAAATTTTAGATCAATCACAATTTGATTGAAAGGAAAGAGACAAGTAAGGAGTAGGAGCACAATGACTTAACTTTCCCAAGAAGGTTAAGGAGCAGAGGTCATACTGTTTATTGGGTCTGCCATGGAGCCATTCTAATAGACTACCCGGAGAATGATCAGACCATTACTAGGACTTATTAATGACACACTGCTGAACAAATTGCATGATGCTCTAATCAAGAAATGGTACAGTAGGACCACTAAAGGAGTCTGTCTTCTTGTCGAGACTTCACTCGCTTACTGATCTTGTGATGCATTTGAGGAACCAAAGGTGATGTGGCTTTCAAATTTGATCACATCCTCCTTATTCTCAAGATCTCACCCCAAAGGATTTTCTTATTCTAAGAAATTAAACTAATGCAGGGCAAGAGATTTGACAACACAGATGGCATCATTCCTGAAGTAGAATAACTATTTTTGATGTAATCTGTTGAGAAAAAATTCTATAATGATGGCCTGCAAAAGGTCAAGAAATGCTGGGAGAAAGGTATCACTTCAGATGGTGATTATGTAGAAAACTCATAAGAATGACACTAAGAAAAAAATGCATAAACTTGATTCCAATAATATGTTAGAGAGTTTTACTTATCTTTTTAACTTCAGAGTATATATTATAAACATTTATTTGTCTGTATCTTTCAAAAAAGATTCCATTCCACTAAACTTGCCAAATCTAAAGATCTGAGATGAGTCAGTTTCTTACTGGATAATTTATTGTAAATGAATTGACATTGTACTGAGCTATACAGTAGCATGGAGGAACAGATATTTCTACCTTTTAAGTTTTCATATTTTATGTGTGAAGATTTTAAAATTTTATGACTTATACAGTAAAAGCTTATCACATTTCTACATCCTAGTTGAAAGATCAGACCATACAACTAAATCACAAAACTGCAAGGAAATTTCTATATCTTTGGCTTTGTAACTAAAAAGGCAATATTTATGGCCATATGACAGTATTTTGGATCATTCAGGAAGATATATAAAAAAGATTGAAACTTTCCACAAAACTAGTGATAAAGATACCTTTTTTGTTCAAAGATTTTAGATTATTGCAATTAAAAGTACATAACAGTACTGCACAAAATACAAAATTACAAATTCATCTTACCTTTGCGGAATGCTTGATCCAAAATTCTTTTTCTGAATTCTTCGTAAAATTCAGCATTCCACAATTTAGTGCACTCCAAAGGTTGCAATCTCACTCGCAACTTGGAACCCTTTTGAACAGCTGAACAAAAATCCTCGTTTCCTTCTAGCATTTTTTGGAAAAGCTGCATTTCATATGGAGCAAATGTATTGACTTTCTTCATGAAACTTTTTATATCCGAAGACTTGGAGAGAGATATGTTCTTATTGTTGTTTAAAATACCACTTTGTAAGCCACTTGTTGAAGGAGGAGAATCATCTGGTTTTATCTGTGGTACATATGATTTCACCTTCATTACGTCTATTTTTGTTTTAGATCCCTCGGATTTTACTTTATATACATTAGATTTTAATTTTTGAGCATCAGAGTTTATTTTTAATAGATCAGATTTAATTTTGGATCCCTCCCCATTTTTCACTTTATTATCAGAAATCTTGGCTTTTGTTGCACAAACTTTTGCTTTTGGTAAAGGAAAAGCAAGTTTGTATCTGATTTTATCTTCCTCTGCGGAGTTTTGCTCCGTAGTAGATGATTTCGATTTAGCAGCAGGTTTTTTCTTCTCACTGATGGCAGCAGCTTTAGCAACCTTTTTATTCCGAGTTTCAGATACCAGTTTATTCCTAATGATTTTCTTTTCTTTTTGAGAGTAGTTTAATCTTGCTATTTTGCTTTTCTTACGAGCCAGAAGATTTGCAGCTGTATGACGCTTACCTTTTTTACCTTTAGGATTTTCATTATGCTTCAGTTTCCTTAAATTCTTCCCAGTTCCTGCAATCCTTCCAGTACTGCGTTCAGAGTGGCGGATGTAATCTGGACTACGCAACAAATTCTTGAAACTCGTTTCCTGTGCCCAAGCAATTTCATTAAGGTTTTCATACAAACGTTTTAATTCTCTCTTTCCTTTTGGTTTTTTTTTATTGTTCAATTTCATTTCTGGCAAGAGCAATACATCTCTACTTTCTGTTTGAGCATTACCATTTTCACACCTTTCTTGAGGTCTTGGAGAATTTTGAGAAAATCCCTGAGAATAACCAGGTACTGATATTGAACCATTTGCACTGAGCCACCGCATAGAGTTAGCTCTACTAGGTGCATCAGGAAATAGATTGGGGTAGGTAGGCATTAAAGGTGCTTTGTCTGCTTCATTCACAAGCATTTGTTTCTTTGCCTCATTTTCAAAACTTTTATTAATTTTTTTACTACTCATACTGTTATGAGTATTAGAGAATTTCTTCACAGAGCTGTTATTAGAATTATGCTCCAAATCTCCTTTTTTTATTACTGCTACTACTTCAATTTCCGAATCTGAACCTTCATTATTTACAGGTGAAAGATCTACTGATTTACTCCTAGGTTGTCTAGGAACTTTAGTAATAGTGTTCTGAGAAGTGCTTTTACATTTAAGCAACATATTTTTTTTAAGCAATTTCTTTGAAAGTGAGCAGTCAGAATTCACCGATTCTGTGTCTTTCTTTCTTTTTCTCAACAAAGTTTTAGTTCCTGAAGGCATCATGGTGTTCCTCAAATCAAAAGAAGTACTGGCAATATTTCTAATTGAAACTTCATTTTTATGTCTATCTGGAGATTTGTTAAAAATAACAGACTGGTGTACAATGGGATTTTTTTTCGAATATGTTCTACGAGATAATTCAATGTTCCTATCAATTGGTGTGGAAGTTGAAATAAAATCATTGTCATCAAGTACAAAATGTACAGCCTCATCTACTTGGAGGTCTGATCGTGATACACGAGCTTTATTCGTTTCCATAGCAGGCTCTGCATTCCACTGAAAAATAAATTAGCATAATTAAATTCAATACCAAGAAACATATAACTTAAATATGTTAGATGTTTAAAAGATATATGAAACAATTCATGTAAACTAATGGTTATCTATTTCAATATAAGTATCTAACAAAAATTTTTAGATTAAATTAACCTAATGATAAACAATCAAAATTTTGATGATGCTTCAGCTGGGCTCATTCTAGACTTGATATATAATTGAATGCAAAAGTTTAAAAAATTGTACAATCTTTAAAAAGTGATGACTTTTTCAACCAAGAATTAAAACTTTATGGAATAAATCTTGTTTAAAAAAACGCATCCATTGATATAAGACACCCATACTCTGCTACTAATGATCAAAAAGTGAGAAATAAAATAAAAAAAGCCTAGATAGAATAATTCTATACTTCAGTATCAACATACATGAGAAAAATGTATAATTTAAAAATTCAAAAATAATTAACAAACATTTCAACCTTATTGCTTATCTTAATTACATATCATTCATAAATATTACATAAGAGGCCACAATTTTCATATAATCAGGCATCAAAAAACTTAAATGAATTTTCAAGTTATAATTCTTCCCAACATGATGTAACTTTCTTTCAAATCTTTATTATTTTAAGATAATGCACATTAAAATGCTCCTTAATATAGATAAATGGTACTTAGGTATCATCACAACCAATTGGCCACATTACATGAAACGAAGTACATGATTGCCAACTTGGCAAGTTATCTTGAACGTTGGCAACTGTTGTGATAATATGCAAGTACTGATCAAATTAATACTCATTCAGGTAAACTAACGAAAAAAATGGCTACTTTTTATAATAATTCTAATAAAGAAGTACTGTTTAACTGAAAAAAGTCCTGTCTTAAAATTATAGAAAACAGATTGGAGCATAACATTTCATTTTATAGAGTCTAGAATACATATTTCATGATAACTTTAATGTTCATGTAATGAATAGCACAGTGGCATTACAGAGAATATTAGGGGCCCCCTGCAAACTCAGGTTTTGGTCCCAAGT
Organism: Trichonephila clavata; assembly: GCA_019973975.1. Lineage (NCBI taxonomy): Eukaryota > Metazoa > Arthropoda > Arachnida > Araneae > Nephilidae > Trichonephila > Trichonephila clavata. The sequence goes on along the minus strand of BMAO01015094.1, from coordinate 4,130 downwards.
CCAAATACGGCTACCCTTTGCAATGAGGGGGTGTACGTTATGCCACTTTCAATGCTATAATTATATAAAAAGAATTGACCATTAAAAGTACAATAAACAATTATTAATTGAATTCATTTTAAAAAAATTCAAATTTTATTTTAATGCAGTTATATTTACGCTGTCCAGTTTTTTTTATAACTTTCGCAATACTCATTGTAGTTGAATCAAATTAGTATTGCAAAAGTCTCAAAGGAAGCAAATTATAGTGCAAATGGATTAACTTTAAAAATATAGCTAACACTTTTTTTTTCTTTTTTGGAATTGAGTAGAGAATAGTCTAATCCAATCTGATCATTAGTTTCAGAGATATTTGGGAAAAATTACTTAAGATTTGTATACTGGATTATCTTAGAAAACCTCCATGCACAGAATTCATGGTTTTCCCATTTTCTAAATAGTCCATGATAGATAAATTGAAAACACTGGTCAACAATAAAACTGCTTCTCAAATGAAAGTACCCAATCCTGAAAGATTTTAACAAGCTGAACACTAATGTCACAATGAAAAAAGCCGATTGGTTCTCTTTGCCGAGATATTTGTTATAAAGATACTCTAATATAATACAATATATGCCATATATGTATTACATTATATAATTAGTATTATTATATTTAAATATTACATCCTGTATACATATTGCATTAATAAATCATGCCATAATTTATTCATTTAACATAGTAGAATTTAGTAAGATAAATACATGCTTACAAAATGTTTGTGTTATATTGTATCACCTCTGAAACTTATTTCCTTTATGCTTCTACTAAGAACAAATAAAATTGATTACACAATAGTGAAAAAGCAAGACATTTTCTCTCATTTCGTGCATTTTTTTCAAAGCTAATAACATACACAAGTGATTATTACACCGTAATTTCAACTGCAGTAATGCCTCATATTTGCATTAATACTGAAGACAATTTTACTTACATTTGCCAATAATTGACATTTGCTGCACAGAAAAAGATCATTAGTGCAGTAATTAAGAAAACATGTATTTGTACTTTGGTTGCAAAACAGGCGACCAAGACAAAGATTGGGCTAGATACTGTCACATCAACACTTTTCAAGCGGCTTTATGGCAAAAAGAAAAAGGTGATGCCCTTTGCTGTGTTAATGATTTGGAGGGAGTCTTCTAATGGCAACGATGAATGCCATTTCTACAAAGTACCAACAGCTTCTAAAGGTTTCACCAAGAAAAATAAGAGGGCACTTGACCCTAACATACCATATGCTCTGCAACCTGCCTAACATGGCAAAGGACTCCCAATTTCTGAGCCTCCTATGAATAATTCTATCAGTTTAGATGAGGAGGATCTCAGCATATCACATTTTTCTCCTTAAGCATCAGCATGTGGTAGCAATAAACATGACTTTTCATGCTTTGATGAGACATTTCCACATAAAAATTACCTTAATTGAACTGAATGAGCTTGTTCATGATTTGGATTTATCCAAAAATAAAGCAAATGTATTGGCCTTGAAACATCAAAAGTGGAATTTTCTCAAAAAAATATATATATATATATCAGATAACTTCATTTTGCATGCACCCGCTGCTCTTTGAATCGTTCTTTAAAAAAAGGT
>BMAO01015093.1:0-16877 GCA_019973975.1 Trichonephila clavata | reverse complement strand
TTAAACTATTAGACGTACAGTCTTGAAATTTGATAAGCATATATTCCTTTCGTAAAGTAGAGGACCGCTACAAAATGGGTTTCGCGAATATCAACTACTAAGTTTAATTTCGGGAGATTAAGAGGCGTAATCGATAAATATTTCCATTTTTAAACTATTTGATCATCCTGCTTGAAAATTGGTAGGCATGTTCCTTTCATGAAATAGAGTTCCTCTAACAAAGAGTAAAATGAAAATTGACCCCCAAAGATGTTTGCGAGGTGTCAAGAGGAGTTACAGAAAAAAATTCCTGTTTTTAATTGTTAGACCCATATACTTGAAATTTGTTAAGCATGTTTCTTTTGTTGAATAGGGATCCACTAAGAATAAATTTTAAGCAAATCAAGTTCTGGGGGGTTGCAGGGGGTTACTGGGACGTATTGACAAAAAAATTACTTTTTTCGAGCTACGAGGACCATAATAATGAAATTTGGTTTGCATTTTTCTTTTGTTGAATTGAAATCCGCTAAGAGCGGTAATTTTGGAAAACGGTTTTCAACGGAATTACGGGGATATTTATAGTAAAACTTTTGCTTTTTTCTGTTAGATTTAGACTTGAAATTTGGCTTGCATGTTCAATTTACGGAGTAGAGATCTACCGCGAAAATTGGTTTTGCGGGAATCCACTTGGTTTTTGAGTTACGAAAGAGCAAACATCATTCTATGCTTCAATTTTAGAAATTTTTAGAAAATACAAATTAGATGAGTTCTGCCCCTTTTTTTTTTATCAACAGGTGACAGTTACAGGTATAAGTATATTTTTCAATTGAATCGAATTCTTAATGCTAGGACTTAGATATCAATAATTTATACATATATATAAGTAGTAAAAATTTATAAAACATCATGAAATACCCAGCGAAGCGGGCGGGTAACAGCTAGTATATATATATATAAAAAATTCATTTATACGCTTTTGCAAAAGCACGGTTCAGAACTCAGTCGAATACTCCAAAGATTCGTAGTTTACAGAGGGCTAAACCCGTCGAGGCTTATTGTGTAACCAAGTTAAGGAAGTGTGGAAACTTGAAAGTGCAATGCCAGCTCAGTGAATATCAGTGATGTCCTGGTCAATTGACCATGGATGAAAATTACAAGTTTCGTCACCAGTAGTTATCGTATAGCTTAGAAGTGCGACGTTAATAAGAAATCAATCAATAAATATAGCTTATTAAAATGTTTAAATGTAAATTGTTTACTTATTTTATTCTCGCAAAATTTTTCCAGAAGCGGAAGTATATAAATAAAATTTTGTCAAATGTGGTTGCGAAGAATTACTTCAAGTCATCTCTATTAATTTAAAACAGAGGTTCCCAAACATTTGTCTCATAGACCCTTTGCCATGTTTTTGGGGTTTGGGGTAGACCCCTGCTTACGTAATATTAAATTTTTGAAAATTTATGAACTTAAATGTCTTTTTGACAATTGGTATAAAGCTGTATATTTACTTTAAAAGATTTAAATTTCTAACTATAGCGAAGTATAGTGTTTAAAATATAAGAAACATACGTTAAATAAATTAAAATTTAATGAATACATAAAATAACAAATCAAAAAACAAATGTTTATAATAGGAGGGACGAATCTGGAGCTTCAATAACAAATTCTCAGCATTTGGCATCAATATTGTCAGGTTTAACCCTAAAACAAGTTTAACCGTCGGTTACTATATATATAAGGCCCAGTCTTTTTCTTTCTTCTTTTTTTTTATTTTAGAAATTGGCAACCGCGCTGAAACTTCTTCTAGGAAAATCAATTTAAAATTTTCTCATAATACTCCATAATTTGGAATAAATAACAGGTATATCTTTTTGAAGCCAAAATTGATGACATCCGTTTCTAAGCTTTATTTTAAGATTTCCGTTACTGCCTATTCCGATCAGTTCCTCTTCTAATATGATGCTTGTTTTTACCGCCCAATGAATTAATTGCCTATTGTAGTGATTATCTTATATATATATATAGTCAAAGCATTCTCAGATCTAGTTTTAAAATCTGAATAAAGGACATTTAAATGTTGAATGTAGGTTAAAACGTCATTTTCTTGGCAGATTGTTTGCGGTCAATTGAGAAACTGGGAAAATTCGCGACGTCCAATATTATACTCCTTTAGTTTAATTTTGGCAAAAAACGCTGTGAAATAAGGATCCTTGTCTAAATTAAATTTATGCTATCACCTTGTAACTGCAAATTAACATCATTAAATTTAGTAAATAAATCTTTTAAATAAGTAAAATCTGGTTTCCATTTGATTAATTTTTTTTAAAAATTAACGATCTGGTTTAATGAGAGCCGCTGTGGTAGACCCCATTTACACATCATAGCCCCCCCCCCCCAATTATTTTTTGGTGATGTGGACCCCTTCTAGTTTGTAATAGACCCCTGGGGTCGATATATATCACTTTAGGAATCATTGATTTGAAATTTGAATATTGATTAAACTTATTCCCCCCCCCCCAAAATCACTGGCAACTATACACATTAAATTAAAAAGAAATGGTAAGAGGAAATAAAAAATACTATTCATAGCAATCCTTTGTTTTTAATATCTTAATACACTTCTGAGGCGGATCCACACATTCACTTCACGACCAAATACTTTCGATTCTTACTCCACAGATGACAACAGAGAACATAGCATCGTGTTCCGGGTCTCAATGATAGGTCTTAGTAATTACCAACTGTAGCTGCTATGCAAATGAACCATAATATTGCTATGAATGATTAAATTATTTCATTAATTAACCTCGAGAGTGCGAAAGTCCGTTCTCGCTTCATGTGATAGCTCCTCTTCCGGCTTCTCTTTTTTGCTCCTTTTTCTTTTTTTGAAAGTATTATTTATAAGACATTGACACCGTTCGAATACAGACAGATTGTTTCTTGGCCTGAAATTGATATAAAACTTGTGATTTTTAAAAAAATTGCATTATTAAAATTAAAATTTGGTACTTTATGAAAATTAATCTAACCCGATTTTTTATTTTTGAGTGAAGGAGATAAAATTGAACGGAAGGTAAACTGCGAAGTTTTTTAATTTAGTTATTGAATACATAAGTGTTATGCGCCTACACGTATAACGTAATTATTATTACGCAGGAGTACTGTAAAGTTTCAATTATTACTAAGAAATAACTGGGATATTAGATAAAATTTGTCCAGCATATTAATTGGTATTTATGTGCATAATGATAAAAATTACAGCTATTAATGATGATTTGTTTAGTTTCAGAAAGTCGTAGCTGGGTATATGCAGAAGATAGAGGCTCGCAGTGTGATTAAGTTTCCATGAAAACTTTCCGGCATATAAGACACTTTTATACAAGAAGAAACTCAAAACTTAATCTTTCTTTCACAAATGTCATCATTTACTAGGAAGTCATGGGCGTAGCTACGCTGTACCAGCCTTATCAATGATACGGGGCCCCCAAACTACAAGGGCTCCAACATAAGACAAAAGAGTCGTAAAATGTTAAGGGTTGCCCAAAAAAGAACATATAAGAAGTTTTGATACAGGGCCCACTACGCAGGTTCTGGAAGTGTATTAATAACAATAAAAAGCATGGCAATTTTATACGTCCGTTTATATAAAACGCCCCTATTCAATACCAATTTTGAAGGTAAAAAAGTGTGTTTATATATTCGGTACATCTTAATTGCGTGTAGGACAGAAATGCCAAAAACTCTATCAAAAATAGCTTTTAATAGGATGCAATAGATGTAAGTTAACTTCTACTCTGTTATGACATAAGTGTACTCATTTTTAAAATGTTAGGATTTTAAAGCAGAAAGTACAAAATTAATTCGGATTTATTAATCACCTTAGTAGATTACGTAAAAGGTTCCTTCACGAAAAGCTTTCAAATGTTTTCTGGGTGGTGTACAAAGAAAATCGTTTAAGCTGTCCGTGTTAATCTTTCATTCAGTTGATCTTCTCTTCAGGCAGTCTGTCTGGGTCATCTGTAATTTCAAAAAAAAAAAAAAATGTATGCGTGCCCTGGAATATTAACTATTCCCAACATTATTTTTTTCCATGGTCAACTCAGAGGGCTAGAAATTCAATGTCGACAATCCGACGTCTTGTACTCGCTACATAAGGCCTGTTTTAAACTATTTATTTGTTTGTAGCAGTGCATGATAAACCGTCTTACTTATCCCACTCACAAAACCCTACTTAACGTTTAAAGGACAACGCGATATGTGTGGTAAATATTTAAAAATAGATAAGAAGATATGGTTTTTCTTTCCTGACTTTGAAGAGAAAAGCAAATGATTTACATAAATCAACTAAGGAAATTACCTCATAAAAAAGCTACAATTATAAATCCATTCAAAATATTCAGACAAATGCTATTTGACTAAAATCCGTGAATGTTTAACTTTAATTGTCTTGTTCGAGAACATTCATATCTCTAATCGATGCGTCATTATTCATTGATATAATTCTTAACTTTAAAAAATCATAACTTCAATTAATTTTCATATAGCTATGCAAAATGTATCTAGGATCCATATATATTTCGAAGACCATAATAGTTAGATAAAAAGAATTTAATCAAAACTTAAACCTTACTGTTTAAGAATGTTTTTTTAGCTATCCCTGTAGCATTATGCACCCATAAATTCAATTGTATATTTCATTTACATGGATTGAAAATATCGTAAAATTTTTCGTTAATGTTTAAATATTTACAGCATAATATAAAGACTACATTTATGTTACATTTTATAGACCATAGGATACGTTATGCTACATTTCACACCCACACAACAGTTAGTAATCTTTGATAAGGCATAAAAATAGCTCATTGAATGTTAAAAATAAATGCAATTTTTTTAAGCTTCATTTGTACGTCACGGGATCTTTGAACTCCATTTTTACCCACTTTAAAACTACCGATTAATTCGAAATTTTGCTCTCTTGTTCAGGACAGATGACAATACAATAATTTAATAATTTTGTTCCATTGTCCTGATCAGGATCATCAGGATTAACGGTTTTCCATTTTCAGATCTCATCCTGCATCTGGCGACGTTTCAGATCCCATTTCCAGATTTGGCGACTAAAAGATTAAGTTACAACTTAGTTCGATTTACTATAAAAGGGTGTTTTTTAGTTTTTTTAAACTATAATTTATTAAAAAAGAAAAACAGATGTAAAACGAAATTAAGATAAATTTAGTAAGTAGGGGATGTGATACACTAAAACTATTTTTTACAAAATGAGTGTGATGTTTTTTTGTAGTTTTTTGGCTGGTGTCGTGTCCAGGAAGTCAATTGGATATGTGACTGCTAAAGACGGCTTTAACCCGCTTCACTATATTCTCCATGTAGAGATAGATCTCAATCAAATTTGGTATTTTCCGATGTTCTGGAGAGAAGCTAGTGTATTGCTGGACAATTGAAAATATATTCTTTGTTAGGACAGTTTCTATATTTTACACATGTTCTTGTATTGCCTACATTTATTTTCATGCCACCGAAGTGTCCAGTTCTCAATCGTGTAATTGCCTTTGTGATTTCTGTGCTGGAATCAATCTCGCATATTTATTGATTCACCTTTTAATGGTTTTCTCTTTAAGTCGATATCGGGCAATGGCGTTTGCGTCGTCAAGTTTGGCATAACTCTTTTTTTTTTTTTTTTTTTTTTTTTTGTAGTTAATTTAAGAGAAATAAAATTAGTACGTGTACTAATTAAAACTGGAATATTCGGCTGCGAAATGAATAATCTAGGCTTTTCCAGGCTTTAAAACTAAACTACTGATTTTTTATAAGTGAGAAAATAGTTCTGTCTCCCGTCTCTCAGTACGTGTATGACAGGTGATATTGAAAACTTAATTACATCCTAAGAATGTTTTTTAAAAAATTAAAAAAAAATTTTTAATTTTAAATATGTGGCATGGAAATAGACGTCAAAGGTTTTAACTCTACGAGTAGAAATGAATCACAAAAGTTTTTTTCTTTCTTTTTCTATAAGAATTTGTGAGATTTTAAAATCATTCTAGGACTCCTAATTTGATTTATTTTTGTTTGCACCATTTTTTTTAAATACAAACACAAAATCGAAGTTTTTAAGATTAGATTAACGAACTTTTTTCATTCTAATCCTTAATTCAATCAAAAAGGAAGGAGAGAAAGGAAAATACAAACAAAATTATGCCAGAATTTTTGTTTATTGCCAAAAATCAGAAACAAACAACAAAAAAGTTCACCTTCATAATTTTACTCAAAAGCATTGTCAGGTATTTTAAACATTCTATTATTTATTACAATGCGCTTATCATCATGTTGAATCGTGAACATTTATAAATTAATGAAAAAAGAAAACATACTTCGAATTATGGAAAAAAAATTTGAAAATATTATTTAAAAAAATCTTTTATGGATAATATAAATATTTAGGTGTGTCTCTAATCACATAAATTACTAATCCAAATATTGAATTTTTCTCCTAACACCAGAAGATGAAGCAAAAACTAATAGCAAGTAACGATAAAAACGACATTTTTTGAGGTATGTTTGAAATATTTGGAATTTAACCCCTTTCAATGTTCCTCACCTGAAGAGAGAGGCACTTTGACTTTACCCAAATATAAAAGAAACAAAAAGAAAGAAAGAATAATATTCGGTAAAATTGTTGATGATGTTTAAAAACTAATCCATCAGAAAAACAGTACTGTTGAAAACAATGTTTTCCACTCACTTCTAAAGAATATAATGAGGAACTAATATCAATATTTTTTTCTGAGTTTATTTCGTCAAGAGTTTTATTTTTTGGAGAAGATTTAAATGTCAATATCTGAAAGCATATGAATAACAATTTTTTTATTGTTTCAATAATTAATTCGATAAGAAGAAGAAAAAAAAGGAAGCAAATTAAAAATCCTAAAAAAAAATCATATGTGAACATTGGTGATCCAGAAATCTTTATCACAGATATATATTTTAAGCTTATTATTTATCACAATATACTTTTCACTCTTCTGAATAGTTAGCTATTATGCATTAATTAAAAACATTTTTGGAAAAAAGACATTTTAGGTGAAAATTCAAAACTCGACATATTAACACATTTTTGAAAATCAATTTGTATGAAAAGCATTCTGTAATAGAATACTTTTCATACAAATTGATTTTCAAAAATTAAAAAAAAAGTAAACAAAATGCGATATTTTGCAAGAACGTAAGGATGTCACCTAACATTACAAAATGCACTCCAAAGAAGGAGATGAAATAAGAAAATATTTTTTACGCCTAAAAACACATAAATATTAACCTCACAAATGCAGTTAGAAACAGCTTTTATTTTTTATTTCTTAAGAACTCTAAACGTAGGAGTTGTTTTCTACACCTACGCATAAAAAACATATCGACAGTTGGCGAATACCGCCTACAGCTGATTCTGAACAAACCTAGGAAAACGTAGGATTTGAACTTGCAGACACTTTTCTCCATTACATAAGGCGTTTAATTGATCAGCAGGGAAAAAAATTTTGGGAAACTATTAATATTTCTCTTTATTTCTTTTCCTCTCGGTTTTTCTTTCTTTTTTTTTTCTTCCGGAACACGACAACTGGCCAGCCCACAGAGTAATAATGAAACCGGCTTTTGGCAATCGGAATCCTTTTTATGATATGAGCCACACTGTTTAGAATATAATTGGAATTTCAGGTAAATATATATATATATATATATATATATATATATATATATATATATATATATATATAAATCGCAGGTTATATATGTTTGCGTTTCTAACGGTTCAAGATATGCTTGACTGAAAATTACGAATGGCTTAATTCTTAGTCCACAAGGCGTGAATTCGAATACTAATTTCATGGTTCCAGGTCCTAACCTTGAACTTAAGAATCCAGTGGCTTTACTTTTGTTCTTCTCAACCACGGTTCTTAAAAGATGAGGCCTTTAGCCTCAGCTGCTTATTCCACAGAAAATTGCGCTGAATTGGGAACATTAATACAGGAAGAACCCAGCAAGGGGTTACATAAATGCAAATCTATGGATGGAAGGATTAATTATGACCTATTAATTTTTCTAGCAATAATTATCATTCTGTTGATATTTCATTATGAATTTTTCAGAAATTGTTCCGATCAATGGCTTTCGTTGCGTTTAACTATTTCAAATCGTTCTTTTTATTTAATAATTCAATTTATATAAACATGTCTATTGTAGATCTAAGCCCCAAAAATCGTTCCTAAATTTTTGTAAAAAAAAGATTGTGATACAAACAATGAGGTGAATCAAAAAAGTTTTTCTCTACAAACAAATCCTATAATTATGATGCATTGAAAGATAATAAAAATTCAGTCATAACAAACAATTCTTCAAATAATTTATTTTTAAATCTTCATTGTTCACATATAATTAATTTTTCATTGAATGAAAAAACAACACATTTCTATTAAACACATATGCATAAAAATAATTTAAAAATATTTTTACTTAACATAACATTTCATAACTTGAAATGCAACCATACAGAAAGAAAAGATAATTAATAAATGAAAAAAAAATGCGATTTAAACTTAGATGATAATTTTTTCGCACAAAAAAAAAAAAAAAAAAAAAAAGACAGCTGCATTAATTTACAAGCAAAAAAATAATAGCAAACGATTTCTTTCAAATAATTATATAATTCATTTTTGATTTTAAAAGAGAAATTATTGTTATTGAAATAACGATATTGATGTAGAAGCAAAAAAAAAAAAAAAAGGGGGGGGGGATTTATTTTAAATATGTATCAATTAATTTTTAATTTTAAAAGAAAAATTATCGATATTGAAATAACTGAATTCCAAATCACCACGTTTAAAAATAGCAAAATACAACATGAATAGAAAATACTTATATCATTCACGACCTGTAAAAATGCCCACCTCAAAACACACGCGTATGCTTGTATTCTTCCAAATATAAAAGACAAAAGTTCTTTAAAACTAAAATCGAAGGTAAATGATGATAAATATTATTTTTTTTTACTATATGGCAAAAGTTTTTTTAGCTGTTCTTAATAACTTAATATCAAGAATAGAAATCTCAAGCTAAATAAAATTTTACTGGTTAAGAGCGAAATCAGATTATTCAAAAGGACATCTTCAGTAATCCTGTCGTTGAAACATAAGCACACAGATACAGAAATAAAAAATAGAATATATTAATTCTCAAATAGGAAAAAACAAATTTTATACATGTACTACAAAAATAGATATATATTCAATATTTTTCTTTACTAAATTAAAATTATTTGCAATCACAATTTTGTTTTAATTCATAAAAACACAATTTTTTAAAAATAAAAATAAATCATTAAATTAATTTTTATTTTTTCATAAAATGGATTGTGATATAACGTTTCAGCGAAAAATATTAAGATATGTACGTATACATTCCATATAACGCAGCTTAAATATTTATAACATACACATTTTTTTAAGGAACTAATAATTAAAATTTCTCTTGAAATCCTGTAATTAAATTTTCAATTAAAGAATAAAAAGAACAGCTTATATTCAAAGCTCAGTTAACAATTTATAATTGACAAATAATTCGAAAGATAAAAAAAATTTATCTTTTTTATTAAAAATAAAAACAAAATATTTTTGTGATAAATTTTTTGTCATAAATGTTTTTAATAGAATGGTCATAAAATTCCTTTTTAAACAAGAAATTTAAAACTTTCTTTTTTTCATTAAGATATTCATTTGTATTCTAGACACTTCTTATTTTCTTTTACAAGTACTGTATTTTTATTAAAAGTTTACATATCCTTTTTCAATTCGTTTTTATCAGAACAGGACGAATCTTTTCTGTAAAATTCGGTAATTAATAAAACACACTACGTCTATTACAAGTCAGTTTCAAAATGCAAAGAGACAATGGATTCCATTCCACAAAACAGGAAAATTTAACTTGTACTTCTTACGTAATATCTGCAAAAAGAAAAGATTATTACATCCATCCCTGATATCAAATTTTAAACCAACATTTCCTGGCTTTTTCATTCATCGTCTATTTTTATTGTGCATTTAAAAATATTAGAAAATTCTTGTCATGTTCATTTGTCTATGGTGGTATAAAAATACAAAGAGAGCAGATAACACAATTCTACTCTAATTGCTATCTTTTAAAATTCCTTCTCATTCCTTCCTTTCAGACGGGAATATAAAGTAGACATTTTCAAGTTTATATGCACTTTTATTTTTAATATTTGCCTGTCGCTAATTTTTTCATCAAGGATCATTTTTTTTTATCCTCAAAGAACAACGACCTTGTCTACGCAGATACTAATCTTTTTTTTTTTTTTTTTCATCGCAAGGACGAACTGGAAGTGAATGAAAATTTTCTGTTTAATGCAATCAGCAACCAACGCTTAGATAACAGACAGAGAAAAGCACTGATTACTTTAAAGAAGTTTAACAAAAGGTGGAAAGAGGGAAGAATGTGGAAATAAATATCGAAGTTTAAATTAAATGATGTAGCGGTTCTCGAAATGAAGAATATGAAAGGCTGGAATATAGGATTCAATGCCAGTTCTAAGAAACAAATAGCAATTGCTGCTCTCTCATTTTGAATCTATCTTTAAAAAAAGGCAATCATCTAAATATTTACATCCCAATTTTGCAAACATAAGGAGAATTAAACTTCAAAAGAATTAATTTAATAACAGTAGTTGAAATAGAGACTAGCAGTATTTCTGACAAATATAGCCTATTGCAGTAGCATACACAGACCTCTCTTATGGAGGAAGGTTTTAAATTCAAAAATATAGAAGAATAAAGTGCCAATGTGAACTTCCCTGTTAAAAATTAAAACTTTTTAGTTTATGAGTGTTGAGCTCCCAAACTCCACCCTTATGTACGCCACTAGCCAAAAACCTATGGTAAAATCCATGGCAAGTATGGCCAGATATGTTAAAACTAGGTTATATAAGATGCCTGAAAAAGAGGGAGACCAAGGTGGATTGATTGCCTGAAAAAAGATTCGGAAAATTATTAAGGTCACGAATTGGAAACCTTAACCATGAACAGGATGGCTTGGAATGTGATTCTTAGGAAGGCCAGGGCCCATACGGGGCTGTCGCGACAAAGAAGAGGATATAAAATGCTGATACTATATACTAAGCCAAAAAAATAACAAATTAGAAATACTTTATTAGAGTGATTGATTCCGTGATTCAATACAAGGAGCCTAACAATCGAGCAAGTTATGCCTAGACGATAACGATTCAATGTTTATTAACAATTTTTTCCTTTCTCGTTTTCCTGGAATATGTTTAAGTAAAGATAGAAATTTTTAATAACATTCTACAGTTCCCCTAAAGATTCTACTTTGAGAGTTATCGTATTTTGGAAGTATTTTAGACTTTAAATAATACTTTAGACTTTGGTTAAGAAAAACTTGTCATGACTTCGATTTGATTTTGATTTGCTTCACACTCTGCATGGACGCGGACTAGTAATTATGTACTTTTGAAAATCTTCCACACTTTATATTGAGTAGAAAATTCATTTAAAAAGTCTCGAAAACACGTCGAAACAATGCAAATACGTTTTTTCAGAGAAAAACAACAAAGCTAAGAAAAAACATGTATGCATTGAGCATTTGCTCTAAACTTCAATCGCATTTCATAACAATCCATTAGATCTGAAGTTTGTTCAATCTATATTAGTTACCACTCCTTCTCAATTGAGTCTAAAGTAATGTTAGAAGTCTTGCCGGTTTTTCTGGCTCGTTTAACTACAATCACATTTTAGCCATAGAACAATTACCCTTTAGAAAAGACACACCCGAACAATTGTCATCCCCCCCCCAATTTATGCGTACTTTCTATCTTTCTCACTCTTATGTTAGATTATTCTTTTGCTTATGGCAATTGAATCAAGAGTACAAAGACATTCAAGGTAAAACTAAAAGTAACTGAAAATTCCTATGAAAAAATACAAGCTGCAATGACTTGTAGAATGTAAATAGAATCAAAAGGATTGTTTGACGATAGGGTCATTTGTCTCACGTTTCCTTAGCAACGAATCGTGACATACTTTGATGGGCATCACGAGTTAATGAGAAACGTGTGTCTAGATATTTGTTGCAAGTATGCATCACTTACACAAACTCTTTGTACAGTTGTCAAAAAAAAAGAGGGACAGTCTTACTACCTGGATGAATCTGCTATCGCTGCTAATGACTATGGGAACTAAATTGTAATGTTAATGGCTTAATTGAGTAACTTAATTAATACAGTTAATAAACTTCTAAAAAAGAGTTCACGTATGGAATTCGATTATTTTTTCCAATATTAGTTACAGAACGGTATAAATAGTATATGCTCCAAATTTCATTCGAATCCAATCATTAGTTGAGGAGATATTCGGAGAAAATGTTAGGGTAACACATTATATTTCTTATATGAAAACGATTCGTAATGGTGCGTTCCTCATTTCTTAACATTGATAAATAATTAAATCGATAATTGTAATTTCTAAATTTGTATACTGTCTTTTCAGACTCAAGTGATACCCGATCATTGTTTTAAAGATGAGTATTTCCAGATCTATAGAGAAACTTGGTATTTAAGGATTTTATGACAAAATAAATTGACAGGTATATAAATTTTGGTATGTAACAATTTTTTTTTTCCAATGCGTTTTTAATAATTAATTTTCAATAACAATATTACCTTTTATTAAAAATTTAATTTTGTATTTTTAGAATAGGGAGAAATTATCCATCGTTTGGTGCAAAAATCTTCGAAAAGTGTTAAGAACTTTTTAGTGTGAAATGTTTGAGCTAATTATATAATATACTTATATAACATCTCATTTTTTAAATTGTTAAGCCAAAATTGATAAATTTACAAGCAGGAGCTCACACACATACAAATAGAATTTCATATTAAAAAAGATTTTATAACTAATTAATTGTACTAAAATAAGATTAATCAAATTTTTAACACCTTAGTTTAGTTATTTTTTCAAATATTAGCACTAATACCAATTTTGTACAGTTACGATAAAAATTTTGGAAATTAATAAGAATATTCTTTTCTCCCTCTATCTCTCTCTTTATCCATTGAACCTGCGAAAAAAGCGAGAAGTTAAAGTTGTTTCACTTCATTCGAAAAATCGAATTCACACGAAAATAAAAAAATAAAAAAATTGACGAATTTATATACAGTGGACCCCAAAAGTGTTCGTACACTTGCAATTTCCTATAAAATTTAATGTTTTCGACTAATAAAAATTAATATATTGTAATTGTAGTTTTTTTATGATATCTGTAACTTGTTCTTAATTGAATGACATAATTATTTTTTTTAAAAATGATATAACTATTATTTTTAAAAATTATTAATCAAAAAGCTATTGAAAAATTACGCCACAAAAGTCTTCGTACACCTGACAAAAATCTCAATTTAGCTGTAAATATTGTGTTTCTCTCTTAATTTAGTACTTAGTAGGATATCTTTTAGTGTCCACAATAACTTAAATGTTTTGGTATAGATTTAATCAGTTTTTTGTAATTTCTGCATCGGGTTTCCTCCATGCTTCTGTTATTGTTTTTACTTCCCATTATGTGTTTATATGTCATGTTTTTTTTGTTTTTTTTTAAATCAAATTCTTACCAAATATGTTCTACTGGGCTAAATAAACTGATTGAGGAGGTTTTGTTCAGAATTTTGGACAGTTATTTAAACACCAGCGGCGTATATTGAGAGCACAGCGCTTGGCGTCATTATCCTATTAAAAAATGAAGTAGTCTCCTATATCCAAATTTTGGGCGGATAATTTAAAATTTCACTTTAAAATATTAGAAAGAGGTGATGATTCACAATACCATCAAAAAAATACCAAATTACCTAATTTGGAGGCCGTTTTACACCCCCACGCAAGAACACTTCCATCTCCATACTCTTGATCGATCCAATTTGACTCTTGAGATTAAGTTTCAGAAAATTTAAAATTGACAGCAAATTGATTGGGATGACGGAAAATTAAACATTTTTGGTTCTGATGGGCATATAATAGTTTGTAAATGAAAAAGGAGGAATTTAATCCCATGAATTTATGTGGAACAAGAATTCCTCCACCTCCATGGAGGTAAAGAAGTTCTTGCATGGGCATGTAAATCGACTTTAAAATTAGGTAATTTGGTATTTTTTTGATGGTATTGTGAATCATCACCTCTATCTAAATATTTTAAAGTGAATTTTAAATTATCCGCCATAATTTGGATTATAGGAGACTACTTCATTTTTTAATAGGATAATGACACCAAGCGCTGTGCTCTCAATGCACGCCGCTGGTGTTTAAATAACTGTCCAAAATTCTGAAAAAAACCTCCTCAATCAGTTTATTTAGCCCAGTAGAACATATTTGTTGAGAATTTGATTTAAAAAAAAACATGACATATAAGCACATAATGGGAAGTAAAAACAATAATAACAGAAGCATGGAGGGAAATCGATGCAGAAATTACAAAAACTGATTAAATCAAAACAAGACCTTTAAAAGTTGTTGTGGACATTAAAAGATATCCTACTAAGTACTAAAATAAGAAAGAAATACAATATTTACAACTAAGTTGAGATTTTTGTTAGGTGTACGAAGACTTTTGTGGCGTAATTTTTCAATAGCTTTTTGATTAATAATTTTTAAAAATAATAGTTGGTATCATTTTTTTTAAAAATAATTATGCCATTCTATAAGAACAAGTTGCAGATATCACAAAAATATTACAATTACAATATATTAATTTTTATTAGTCGAAAACATTAAATTTTATAGGAAATTGCAAGTGTACGAACACTTTTGGGTCCACTGTATGTTTTATAAAATTTATTTTTTAAATTAAACTAGCTCCATTAAGATATTAATTTATTTTCAAAATTTTAAATGGAAAGTAGCAAAAAGTATCCGTGATAGAAAAGTATTACAAATTTTTAGAAGTAAAAAAATTCACTGATTGAAAACGAAATTTTAAAATAATAATAAAAAATCAGTTTCAAAGTGAAATATTAATACATTTTTTAAAAAAATACATAATGAATGTATCATATGTGACTTAAAGTGTTCCAACAGATTTATTTTATTACTTTACAGCAGAAATGATCATTCAGAACGTAAATTCAAGCACACGTATTACGAAAATGATTTTTTTTTTTTTACATCTTTTGAGGCATATAAACTTTAATATAGATTTGCATAATATTTTTCTTTTAGCCTTCAACAGTGCCAATAGCCAAATGATCAAAAACTTTAAAGCACATTTAATTTGAAATAAAATAAAACATTCCAGAAAGTGCAACTAATTTTAAAAAAATCAGAATATTTTAACAATGTTACTATAACTCAAGAACTAGATCTTATCAATTTCCTCCGCCTAACCAGATATTCAATTTGTTTCTAAACAACTCAAGATCAACATTAATTATAGTCTTAAAAAACTGAAAAACACCCTTTTATAGTTAATCGAACTAAGTTACAACTTAATCTTTTGGTCGTCAAATCTGAAATTAGTCGCCAGATGTGGGATGGGATCTAAAAATGGGAAATCGTTAATCCGGATGATCCTGATCAGGACAATGAAACAAAATTATCAAATTATTGTATTCTCATCGGTCCTGGACAAGTGAGCAGAATTTCGAATAAATTGATCTTTTAAAAGTGGGTAAAAATTGAGTTCAAAGATTCTGTTACATACAAATGAAGCTTATAAAAGGGTGTTAAGAAAAAGGAACATATAAATTACTTTTATGTTATGATTTCATTAGCATGCAATTACATTGTTCGCAAATTGTTATTTGAGTAAAATAAAAATGAACTAACAATGCAAAAAAAAAAAAAAAACGAGTGTAGTTAGGAATTTACTACACGACGACAATCGTGGCAATGAATTAAGATAAAATCGAAATATCAATCATTTATTAAGTGGGTTTTTCAGATCAATAAGACAATAGCATCAACAAAAAGAATAACTACGAAGAAAAAAAACAGGAGAGGCTTCTGATTATTCCCACACACATGAATATCGAAACGACTTTTTTAACTGCGAACACAACTACAAGAAAAATTAATTCGGTTCACACACCAATGTCCACACGAGAAACAGTGACTTTCACCTTTCCGGCAGACCATTAAGCCATGCAAAATTTCCAACCACCTATGCACACCATGCCCATCAATCTTTCACACTTTTAAAGAAGGCTACGCCCGGAGGTAAACAATAGCTCCACGAAAATAATAAACAAACCTTTATAAGGGAAAAAAAAAGGTATTTTCAAGAATACTGATTATTATACTTCAAAACTCCCAGTAATCAAGTTTCGAGAGCGAATTTCCGGTGATATTTTAATACACATATTTGGATTTTTTTCTTTTTTTTTTCTCCTTTTTTTCTTTTTCGAATATAAAATCTTTGGGCAGAATCGATCAAGAACTGGTTCCTCTGTGTCTAGCGCTGTTGGAGGCTTTCTAAGATAAAACCATCGTCGTTCGCTTTCGTGTAGGCAAAAGATAACATGTTTTGTCATCAGAAAGATTATTCCGATAGAGAAGATTCGTTGTTCATTCTGTAAACGTAACTTTCACAACACGTTTTCCGATCGAGTGGTTACTGCGTGAGTTAGGAATATCGATTTAAAAACGATTTCCTTTTTCAAGTGAACGTCACGTATTTAATCAGATTAGGGAGAGAGAGATTTCTATCAAATGGCTTGACGAATATTCATGTAATTATTTTTCGTAACGACATTGCGGTAAAATTGATAGGAAATCTTTATGCTTCAGTTGATTTGATTGTAAGTGAAAATGATTGTAAGG